>OMLP01032803.1:0-10720 GCA_900302685.1 Spondyliosoma cantharus | reverse complement strand
AGACTTGTTTCTCCTTTAAATCTCCTCCGTGGGTGCCTGGGTAGCCTTCTACATCTGCCACTACCATCAGCGGCGGCGGCGCTGCTTCTTCATGTTGTGGTCGGGAGTACGCATGCGCCCGGCATTGGAATTACTGCACTGGCAAGAATAAGTTGGACCACGTCTGTCTTCATTCAAAAGAAAAGGGGGAAAAAAGAAAGCAGCACCAACAGAAGTGTGTTCGTGCTGAGAAGAAGGAGGATGAGGTGTTTGTGCGCGTGGCTGTTCCCTCTCGTAGTGACCGCGGTGAGCGCACAGAGGTAAGCGAGGCTCGGAGCGGCTCCACCGCTTCAGACTAAGTGTGCACACAGGCATGGGAGAGACTTTCTGCTTCAACAATGTCTCATATTGTAATTCTGCTTCTCCTCTTCTTCTTCTTCTTCTTCTTCTTCTTCTCTCCCACAGCGTCCGTGCCAACGACCCCAGCAACATGTCTGTGGTGAAGGAGACGGTGGACCGGCTGCTCAAAGGTTATGATATACGACTCAGGCCAGATTTCGGAGGTAAATGAAGCAACTCTGTTTTGAATTTAGCTCCTTGTCAGCCGGTGTGAGACAGCTGAGCGCGGCTCCTGCAGCGGGGCGCAGCAGCTTTCTGCAACATGTCGGAAAAGTAATGGAGATGTTTTCTTCAGGTGACACAGTCCTGAGACATGTTAACGATCAGCCGAGGCAAAGCAGACGTAATAAGAATATATATATATAAACACAGCAGCTCGTCGGTTTGAATGTGCACGTCTGTTGGAATCCAACACATGTAACAGCTTGTTTCTGTCTCACTCTTATTTTTGGCGACGTGATGCGTTCAGGGCTGGCTGATTTACTGTCAACAACTTTTAGGGGAATTGCCAGCACTTTCCCCGCAGCTAATCCACCCGAACTGAACACTGGAAACTATCATCCGGCTGACAAGTGCTAAATTCTGTGTTCCCATCACACCTGATGTCAGTGTCTCTGCTGCTCACCGCTGTTTCCATCTGTCCCAGGTGCTCCGGTTGGAGTGGGAATGAACATAGACATAGCCAGCATAGACATGGTATCAGAAGTCAATATGGTAAGTAGGCCGTTATCACCTCTGCTTTATCAATAGGGGGATATTCTGGACTAACGATCCCTGCCATGCATGAACCCACCAGGGGAGATTCCCTCCCCTACACCGGGGAAACCCCCTGTTAGCGCAGCTCTGTGTAACTCTGTCCCCTCCGATCATCGATTCATGAGTTTGAGAGCTCAGAAGCAATGATCGGTTTGTTCGAGGCTTGATGAATGTAACCTCCAGAGGGGTTTGGGTTCTATGAATGTAACCTCCAGAGGGGTTTGGGTTCTATGAATGTAACCTCCAGAGGGGTTTGGGTTCTATGAATTAACCTCCAGAGGGGTTTGGGTTCTATGAATGTAACCTCCAGAGGGGTTTGGGTTCTATGAATTAACCTCCAGAGGGGTTTGGGTTCTATGAATTATCCTCCAGAGGGGTTTGGGTTCTATGAATTATCCTCCAGAGGGGTTTGGGTTCTATGAATTATCCTCCAGAGGGGTTTGGGAGTTTCTGAGCAGCTCCACAGACAAGCATCACTCACTTTTCTCTAAATCAGTGTTTTCTTCAGGGGAGGGGGGTTAAAGTTCATCCACTCTGTCACTGTCATGCACCTGTGTCAGTGTCGTGGGTCGCGTCCTGTGTGTTGCCTCATGCTGTGGCTGCAGTGTGAGGGACTAGAAACGGTGGCTGAGGGACAAGTTGAGGTGCTGTGGATGTGAGCGGTGGAGATTAAGTTTTGCTTCATGCAAGTGCACCTCCTAGTGATGGGAAGGTAGAACTGCACCTCAGTGTGCACACAAACTCAAGGATGCATTTTGTCACCATGGAAGGTCACTGTTGACACTTAGACACAGCTGACCAGGTGAGCAAAATGTATATTAATGTTAATGTGAACGAGCTTTTTATCCACGTTGTCGTCCGCTGTCTGTCTCTGCTTCTTCCCTCTCGCTGGTGGACCTCTGCTGGTGGAGTTAGCAGGTTGTGCAGATGTGTCCTGCTGGTGCAGTTGTTTTTGGCGTTGCTGGCTGTGATGTGAGTCATGTTGTTGTGATGTCAGCGAGTGATTACACGCAGATGTATTTTTGGCAGCAGCACCCAAAGGCTGTTCCTCACGTTGTTATCTTTGTGCTCCTGTGGACTGTGTTGGTGTGTAGAGATGAGATGAGAAAACAGATGATGCAAATGTCTATTTGCATCTATTTATGCAGAAGACCTGCACACACACACACACACACACACACACAGTGCAGGTCTACAGAGCCCTCCACAGAGCCACTGGATTCTTAATTAAAGGGATGTTTTCCTGTGTAAGCGATGTGAGTGCTGCGAGTACAGTAGGTTTACTGTAAGTGTGCAGACGGGATTTAGCATCATAAGTCATAAGTATTATGCACAACGCCAAATCTAGAAACATAATCACATAATGCACAAGAGCCATTTCATTCAGTTCATCCAGAACTTTTTAAAGGAGGAAATGTTTTGTTGTGCTCAGCAACAGAGAAATGTATACGTATCTTATCTCATCTCATCTCATCTCATCAATACATCATTGTTGTTGTGTTTCCAAACAGTTTTGTTAACAGAGAGTCTATATTTGAGTTGTGTGGTTTTCTGATTTAAAGGAGCATGATGTAGTTTGTGGTCAGACATTTGAAGAGAAATATCACAATTGACTGATTTTTTTTTCTACCTAAACAAACTGTGTTTGTTTTCATGACTGAATAAACAAAGTGACCTTAAAGAACAACACAGTTTATACTGTTTTACTTTGTTAACACGTGGCGGACCCTGCCACCTTTCTAAATTCAAACAGTGTTCTGGGACCTTCTTTTCCTCTGAGAGCAGCTGGCTTACTCATTTATTTATTCATTTGTTTATTTGTTTGTTATTATGACCTCATTAATATTGTAAATATAAATGTTTTGGGTTTGTGAAAGTGCCCCTTTAATTTATTTGTTTTATTCATTTAGGTTATTTTAATATTTGTGTCACACTCCATGTCTGGATCTTATTAAATAGTAATACGTTCACTGCTTATTTAAGGGATCTGTTTGAATTATAATATTGTTTAACTCTGTTCACTTTGTGTTGAAGGGGACATAAATGTTTGGATTTATTTCTTTTAAAGCCATCGACATGTGAATTTTCACGGTATGTAATGTGGGTATGATAGAACAGATAATTATAATATGGAGACTTAACATTAGGTATGTGGATAGTTCAGTGTACCCCTTTAATTTGAGGTCCAGGGTTGTGATGATGTCACAGTCGCCCACCAAATCAGTGGCAGTCATTTTCAGTCCAGATGCTGATGCTGATGTTCCCACGCAAACTATCTTCAAAACATTTTTACCGATTATAATTCTGATTTCAGAAACGTCCGCAGTGTAAATGACACCTACGATATTATTATATTATCACTACGCCATCGTTAACATGGTGTGTCGGCCAACAGAGTCGTCGTTGTGCGAGGCCTAAAGGTTTAGCAGTTTAGTCCTATAGAGTCCTATAAGTGAGCCAACAGGACACTGCAAGGTGTGTTGTGTTCACTGCTTCAGAACAACAAACACAGAGTAACACCGGCTTTATTACTCCAGAAGTACGTCAGCGCCGGCGTTTTTATTCACTCACACCCACACATGGCCGAACAAAAAACATCCCGTTCTCCATCCCAACACACAAAGCCAGCAGCTTCTTTGATCATCCCATTCTTTTGTCGGGTTCGGCCCACTAAACACCCTCTAATGTGAGAGGGGAATCATTACCACCTGACCCATTGGAGTCCCATGAAAAGAAGAGGCCACATGTGTGCGTAAATGGTTCCGGCATCTTTGATCTGCTCCCCTTCCTATAAATGTAACCACTTTTCAGGACAGCAGCTGGTGTAGAAGCACTTTCCTTTCTTCCATTTCCTCTCCCCCATCTGGCCGCCTGTCTGCCACTTATTTTGGTGCGGGGACAGAACCACCCTGTGTACTTTCTTTTTAGAGCTGATAAGGAAGAGGCTAGAGGATAATGGAGAGATGTCACTGAGGGATGCATCCGACAGTGTCCCATTAGCCATTATGGCGGAGCGGGACATCCGTGCTTGAGCGTATATTAACAACATATTCTCCTGCCACCCGACCACCTCCGCTCCCTGTTGAAGACCTCACATTAGAAGCAGAGGCATGAACGGGTGATAACATAGTGTATTCATTTGATTTTTCCAGAGGGGGCATTAAAATAAGGAACTGCAAAGAGGTTTATCTTAAACCATCTGTTTTAGCACTTTGTTACCGATGTCACAGAGCAGAAACCCATTTAGAAACAACACGGGCCTCTAGCTCACTTTAGATGAGTCACCAAACTAAGTATGCAAGCTTTCAAGCATGAGCTGCTCAAAGAGCATGAAGTCCTCTCCGGTATTTCTCGTGAAAGCAGTTCTTATGTCCCAGTGCAGCATCGAGTCAGTGTGAAATAGAAGTGATGGGATGTACGGCTCAGATACTGCACTTCAGTACAATTTTGAGGTACTTATATTTTCATTTTCAGCTACTTTATACTTCCACTCCTCTGCATTTTGGAGGTACATTAGGAACTTCAGATTGCATGCTGCATCACAGCCAAAGTAGTGCTTATTTTAAAAGGTGCCATATGTAAGAATTGGCAACCTGTCAAGTTCAATCTAAAAAAAAAAATAGGAGGCAGCATATCAGCAGAGGAACCACCAGCTGTGAAATGTTGTGGCTGCTAGCTAGTTAGCTGTGCAGTTAGCGGTTTGGTCTGTGAGCTCAGGGACTAGTGGATGAAGATTGGATCTGATAATTGGCCACTGAGCCACTATTTGGTCGACCAATCATCAATCAATCATCAATCATCAAACACAGAAATGTTTTTATATGTTTATATGGAGAATTTTACTGGGCGACTGGTGACTTTTACCAAAGTAATATTTTAATGCATCTTTTAGTCAAGTATAACTTTTGGGTACTTTTTACAGCATTGGTCTCTGTGCAGTGGCTAAATGGACACAATTTTTTTATTTTTTCATTTATTGTCTTTCAGAATCCTACAGATTATATTTCATGACTGTTTAATGACCTGAACTTTCCCTTTAACATAAGTGCTTTCGTTGTCTAAATCTTCCCGCAGACACGATGGAAAACCTCGATTCTGATGTCACAATCCTGCGCTTTGTACGGCCACCATCTGCCCCAACCTCCACCCGCTACACCAGCACCAACATGTTAGATTACATTAATGCAAACACATGCTGCCCATATGATGAACTGCCCCTGCACCAATACATTAGCTTGAAAGTTGTGTCAATATAAACACATTTTATGAATTGAATTTAGTGACTATTTCACAAACTGCCAGATGAACACTGTTGGACATCACAACTAACCTTTTCTCAGTGAAAGATGAGCCTCTTTAAACAACAGTAACCGATGACTGTTTGGTTTTCTACCTCCGCACCAATAGCTGGCTCTACTACTAAGTCATATACCATGTAGAAAACTACATTACATGCCACTTAGGCCTGGAGCCAGACACAGGATGAGGAGGCGATGGCTGGTGTTCATTACATACCCATGAAAGGTCACTTGTTCCTGGGTGTCAGGTCCCAAGCCTTCTAGGGTGAAAAAGGACAGGATATGATTGTGTAAGACCCCGGGGTCAAATTTTTCACCCTTGCATATGTGACAGAGAGGGAGAGAGACAGAGATAGATGGCAAAGAGAGCGCTGACATTAACAAGTTACCATGTGGAAAGCCAGAAGCAGCGCTGGTGTTGGAGGGAAGGTCATGTACCTCGTGCTGCTGAGGGTTCATTCTGCATGACTCAGAGGTGGACATACAGAGAGGGATATGTACACTGAATACCAATGTCATGTTAGACATTCAACCCGAGGCGAGTGGCTTCGCATGCCTTAATTCATGCACTGCTAAAAACTCACAGCAGGCGTGAGGAGGCATCAGCTGATTCCTTTTCATTTCCACTTTCTCCGCTGCCATTTGAGGCTCAATATTTGCTTTTGGTTGAGCTACTGAGCACTTGAATCCTAAGCCAACAGTTTTCACAGGGGAAGAAATACTCCTATCTGAGGATGAACTACAGTTCTTATCCTCCTGCAAAAGGCAGAAATACCATTATTGATGTGCATAAAGGTCAAGAGGAGCTTATTGATCGTTGGAGAGGGACTATGAAATTCAGAGCCCCCATTTTAGTACCCGTTTTTTTCCACCTCACAGCAGAAGACATCTCTGAAGGGTTGTCTGCTGGAAACGCATCACGATAGCACTCAAAACGAGGCCAGCACAATATATTATACAAATGTGATGCATTCTAATGGATGCTGGCTGAAAGGCAAAGAGATTATTGCTTGCCATATGATAGTAAAAGGGAAGAAAGATTGAGGAAGCACTTATGTGGTATTCACTAATATCTCATCCGGACCTGAGAGCTTTAAAATGACATTAAGTCTGCATCTGTCGTTGTGTATAAATCTACTTCACAGCAACCTTCAATATTGTATTGTGGATGTGGGCGGAGCTGCACATTGATCAGCAGCTGACATCAGCCAAAATAATAAGTCAATCAATATGATTTAAATAGATGCTAATGGCATGGATTTAAACATCTAATGGCCAGAATGTAATGGCAAAGGTGAGGAAAACATCACCTTTGTGAGCGCATTGTAATGTTAATGATACTAATTAATTGATTAATGATATAATCAATCTTTGAAGATAAAGAATGCAACTTTTACTTTATTGAAATCATACAGGGACTCTGTTCACACACTTCTGTCTGCAGTCAATGATGCAAACGCATGGAAGGTGCATAGTAACTAACGAGGGAGTAGAAGCAATGTGCACAGACTGAAACACATGTAAATTCTAGGGTGGAGATAAATGTGGCAGACTCAATTAAAATGTGCAGACATGTGAGGGCACTCTTTTTGTCCAATTGGTCCTAAATTATCTTTATATTTTCTTCAAACTCAAAGAGTTCGTCTGCATTAGAAAAATGACCATGTGAAGTCAGAAAACTCAACGATGTCAGTACGACACATATTTACGCTTGTTGTTAGGTGGAGACCTCCAGCGACTGCAGTAGTTATTGGTGTGGTAGAAGATGGAGGAGCATTTGTCTTTCCTAAACCCAACCAAATATTTCTCTTGCCTAAACCCAACCAAGTAGTTTTACTGGAACAGTGATATATGATGACAAACGACCTGGATCTGGAGGATGAGTTGTGAGTTGCAGGTGTCTGCTTTAATCTACAGACATAAACTTGATATTTAATGGGCAAATACAGTTTAACAGATTCATGTAACATGGATCCAAAGAGCTGTTGTTGGTTGGGATATTGTGCGGCACAAAGTAAAACTGCAGACAAAAGAGAGTACAAGGAAGCTGTTAAATTTGGAAATGTGTAATGCTGCTGACAGGAAGTGAATTCCTTAGTTAGCTTTCAAGGTCATTATAGTACTCAAAGCTTGTTGTTTCTGGGTTGTCTTCATCCAAGGTGTCGGCGTGTAGTTTGGGGATAAAAGAAATCCGCAGAGGCGAGGCTGGGTGGACTGATAGAGCAATCTTTACTGAAACAGATCTCCAGCCTGCGTCCGAACCAGTGTGGCCACACCTGGCAAAGTTCTGCCTGAGGCTTTGCCTTCTGCTCTACCCAAAATCCTCTCGAACCTTCGATCTCGGAAATCTACAAGTAACCACCTAACCTTCTCTGCCTGTGCGGGCCTTTTTAAAGTCCCTTCACCTGCACCTACCTACTTCTTCTAACTGGTCACTTTGGTGGATCGAGGGTCCCTCTATCCAACAGGTGAAAGAGGAGTTGGTCTGCCCCCTGCTCATTTTCTGTAAATCACTTAACTTTGCTGATGTCACTCCTTGCCCCCTAAAGTTAACCGGATTGTCTCTCTGTCCCTCCATGGAAATGTATATGCTTGAACATCTCCAAACATCTGGCATGAGGGCCAAATTCAGTTAACCTTTAACACACACGCAGAGCTGATTAATGAGGATTAATGACGATTAATGACATAGCTCAGAATGTGTAGCTGCAGACACCTCAGTTACTCCTATATATTAAGCTTGCTATCAGAATAGCAGACATGAACATACTTTCACTTGGGATGCCTCTAGTCAGGATGTATGCTCTCACTATCTGTCTCTCATACAAACACACAGTCATTGATCCTAAACCTTCACCAGTCTCCAGTCATCTCTCCTCATAAACTGGTATATTAATTGTGCTACCAGGAAGTAACTGAATTACATAACAGAGAGGGTTCATTCAACAAGGATTTGACCTGGACAGGGCTCGAGAAAATACAATGTCTAAAAAAAGCCAGGCTAACAAAACAGTAGTGATTAATTTTAACTGCTTAGGAAAGATGATACATTGGATGTAAAAGACGACCCAGACTCATCTCCGAGCCACAGTTCCAAGAAAATTTCATTAAAAAAATTGGCTTAAACAGGATTTGAAATACATTAAAGGAAACTAAGTGGTGCAGTGCACTAGAGATGGAACATCCCTGCGTATTTAATAGCTGCATGTGGAAAGTTAAAGTGAGGATGGAAGAAAACAGCAGCCTGTTGAGACATTAAGAACATAAAGATCATTGAAAAAACCTCTTGTGTTTTAGATTAGATGATTGGTTAACCTTATCCTTCCTGTTTGCAGTGTCAACTTGCTATAATGCACTGCACTGACTCTGCTGTCACTAGAATATAAAACAGTGGGAATCACTCAATTAAGAGTTACACAAGAACAATCTCACAATCTCAGAGACGGAGACTAATTTCACTCATTTAAATGTGCCATGAAGAAACCAAATTAATCCCCTGAGCAGCACAAGCATGGGTGCAGATACATTTAACCGTCCTGCACGTTGGACGTATTATCACCTGACAAAGTTGATAGGCAAACACTTGCCTAATTACTAGCGAGTATTAGCAGGTACATGCTGAGATTGACAGGTGGACACCGGAGGAAACAGGTTGTGTACCGACACGCCTATTTTGGATCCACGTGGCCAGCATGCTGTATGAACCGACACACTGGTGCGGCTTCATGCCGGAGCTGCTTGGTTCTGTGTGAACAAACAAAGGCGAGAAATGACGATAATGCAGAGTTTCTGTGGGGCTACTGACCCGCCATGGTAGCAACCTGTCACACCCTGCCACATGGCATAGCCTGACTAATTGTCCATTCTTCTGTACATGTGAACATAATTTACTAAATGAACATCATGCCTTATAAAGGAAGAGTTGAAACTAGTGACTGAGACCGTAAACTCATAAAGAAACTGTACTGAGGTAATAACCTGAACATCCTTCTGTATTATAAATTAATCAAATGCTCTTAATGTGATTCATTCCAACTCTCCAGTGCACAGTCTGTAACGCCAGCTGACCTCGTGGTCAATATAGGTGATGGTTGATTATATCTACTGAAGCCATTATCCTTAGGGAACATATTATTTTCATTTATTTTAGTCCTTTATTTATTAGGCTTTGATGCATGGTGCCCCTCGGGTGGCAGAATATTTTCAGCCCACTCTGTAATTTTCTATTTTTCTTTTTTATAACTCTTTCATTTGAGCATTTCTTTTCCACCTGGCTTACCCTTTCTGAACCAGAAGACTTGGCAACAAAGAAAAAAAATAAATAAACATGCACAGAAGATGTATACATTACATACGAATACAGAAAAACACAGTAGAGGAAAGTCACAAGGGATGGTGGACAGGTAAAGGAGGGGTGGATGCATTGTGTGGGTAGAGTGCTGAAACACCTCAACATGCTCCAACTTGTTGATGAAGGTTGTCAGTCATCCAGATCAGGGTACATCTAAGTGCTGTATCGTCGGGAACTGGACTTGTTACAGTTTCTTCAAGACGTTTATAGAGGCTTCTTCACTTCTAACTAACTGGAGGGGAGCTGCAGGCTTTTAAACTGAGTGTGGGCGTGATCAGGCAGTGTGGGAGTGATCAGGCAGAATATGGGACTTTCCTTACATAGTGTGGGAGTGATCAGGCAGTGTGGGAGTGATCAGGCAGTGTAGGAGTGATCAGGCATAGTGTGAGAGTGATCAGGCAGTGTAGGAGTGATCAGACAGAATGTGGGAGTGATCAGGCAGTGTGGGAGTGATCAGACAGTGTGGGAGTGATCAGACAGTGTGGGAGTGATCAGGCAGAGTGTGGGAGTGATCAGACAGAGTGTAGGAGTGATCAGACAGAATGTGGGCGTGATCAGACAGAGTGTGGGCGTGATAGTGTCCAGGCAGAATATGGGACTTTCCTTACATAATGTGGGAGTGATCAGGTAGTGTGGGAGTGATCAGGCAGAATGTGGGAGTGGCAGGCATAGTGTGAGAGTGATCAGGCAGTGTAGGAGTGATCAGACAGAATGTGGGCGTGATCAGGCAGAGTGTGGGAGTGATCAGGCAGAATGTGGGCGTGATAGCGTCCAGGCAGAATATGGGACTTTCCTTACATAATGTGGGAGTGATCAGGTAGTGTGGGAGTGATCAGGCAGAATGTGGGAGTGGCCCATCAGTGTGGGAGTGATCAGGCAGAGTGTGGGCGTGATAGCAGTGTGGGAGTGATCAGGGACTTTCCTTACATAATGTGGG
>OMLP01032802.1:0-20407 GCA_900302685.1 Spondyliosoma cantharus | reverse complement strand
GTGTGGGCGTGATAGTGTCCAGGCAGAATATGGGACTTTCCTTACATAATGTGGGAGTGATCAGGCAGAATGTGGGAGTGGCTCATCAGTGTGGGAGTGATCAGGCAGAGTGTAGGAGTGATCAGACAGTGTGGGAGTGATCAGGCAGAATGTGGGAGTGATCAGGCAGAGTGTGGGAGTGATCAGGCAGTGTGTGGGAGTGGCCCATCAGTGTGGGAGTGATCAGGCAGAATGTGGGCGTGATCAGGCAGAGTGTGGGAGTGATCAGACAGTGTGGGAGTGATCAGACAGTATGGGAGTGATCAGGCAGTGTGGGAGTGATCAGGCAGAGTGTGGGAGTGATCAGTCAGAATATGGGACTTTTCTTACATAATGTGGGAGTGATCAGACAGTGTGGGAGTGATCAGGCAGAGTGTAGGAGTGATCAGGCAGAGTGTGGGAGTGATCAGACAGTGTGGGAGTGATCAGACAGTATGGGAGTGATCAGGCAGTGTGGGAGTGATCAGACAGTGTGTGGGCGTGATCAGACAGGTTGGGAGTGATCAGGCATAATGTGGGAGTGATCAGGCAGAATGTGGGAGTGGCCCATCAGTGTGGGAGTGATCAGGCAGTGTGTGGGCGTGATCAGGCAGTGTGGGAGTGATCAGGCAGAATGTGGGAGTGGCCCATCAGTGTGGGAGTGATCAGGCAGTGTGGGCATGATCAGGCAGTGTGGGAGTGATCAGGTTGAATGTGGGAGTGGCCCATCAGTGTGGGAGTGATCAGGCAGTGTGGGAGTGATCAGGCAGAGTGTGGGAGTGGCCCATCAGTGTGGGAGTGATCAGGCAGAGTGTGGCCGTGATCACACAGTGTGGGAGTGGCCAGGCAGTGTGGGAGTGATCAGGCAGAGTGTGGGAGTGATCAGACAGACACTTGTGAGCGCTGAGATCCAACTTGCATTCTTCATGCAACATGTGCATCCCTGTAGAGTTCTCGATCAGTCATGTGCCACTTGAATAAACGTTTAGTGGGTTGATTTATGTCACCATGCAGTCACAGTGTGGGTTGGTGTTCACTTGATATCAGAACTAGTTGACTCAATGTAAATGATGATGAAGGTGGTGGTTGTGTGGCTGTGATGATGATGGTGATCATGATGTTACACAGGGAAGGAAATAAGAAGTTTTTCTTCCCAACTTATTACAAGAAACCCAGGAACAATAAATATAAAAGCTGAAACAAAGTGATATTTTATAGCTCCCCTCATATGAGAAGACACATTAGATCAGTGCGAACAGTCTCCGCTACAGGAATACTGATTACTTCAGGTAACAACAGTCATTGGTCTTAGTGTGGACTCTGCCATATAGTTTGTTTTCTCGAGTCATAACAGAAGAAGCTTTATCAGCTCTATGTGTTTCCTCTCTACTGAAGACCTCCATTGTTGTTCAAAAAATCTATTAAAACATGTAAATGAGCCACTCCATGTGACGTGTGTCATTACAGAGAAGACCAGTTCAGCAGTTTTGACTAAATCCTTCCTTTCTGCCATACGTCCTCATTAGGACTGCACATTTGTGTTAATCCTTAACTGAAAATAATCCCCAACAAATGCACTAATTACTCCAGATTACTGTGACTAAATCTAAATGATGTTTGTGCAAACTGTTTTAAAGATTTAATACTTCAGGTGCAGAAATAGGGAGATCACAAAACGTAGAGAAAAAGACTGTTGGAAGCTCGTGTGTCGGGTCTTTCTCTGGAACATGTTGAAAACAACTGACATGTAGAATAACACAAGCCTCGTTTCTCTGAAGTTATATTGATCATCCAATATTTATCAATCAATTGGTATTCACATTCGTTCTAATGCAAAACAAGTGATACCAAAATCATCATCAGTCACAAATACAGTGCAACAATCAACATACAGAGAATAAAAACTCTGGAAATAACTAAGTATTTACTTGGGCAACATGTGGACTAACAGTTGGCCAACAAATCCGAAACACTAAGACTGATAGGCAGTAAATCAAAAGCCAGCCAGATGGCCATAAATAAACAGGTACTGTATAGTCAGGGAAAACAGAACGGAGGCTTACACAGTAAAGCAAACATAGACAGTCTGGCAAACTGTGAGCAATCCTCTATGCTGGGTCAGCAGGTGACTGAGTTAGGTGTCGAGCAGGACCAGGAAATCTCAAGAGCAACAGCTGGTGGGCAGGTGAGGAACGGTGGAGCTGAGAGAAGGAACAGTGAGAGAAACTCGAGGCAGAGGAGGGCGGAGAGGTAGACGGAGCAGCTGTCGCCATGACAAGATTACCACAGGTTTTTGTGCAGTCAAAATCTCTTAAGCTGTGTGTACAAAGATGTCTGTGTGAATGGTGACTGAAGCGTTAGGCCACTTCTATTTCAATGCTCGCTGCAGATATCTCTTAAATCTCATCTCGAGTCTGGCTTCAGGCTTCACAGCTGCCGACACTCGGGCTTTATATTCTGTCAAAGTCTTTCAGTTTGGTTTTGCTCCATGCTCCAGCACATTTGCATTCCTTCTCCAACTTTCTCTCACCTGTTTATCTTCATATCTACATGTATTTGTCGACCAGCAGCTCAGATATTGACCAACACATGCTAACATGCTGTACTAAGATAGTGAACATGGTAAACAACACCTGCTAACATTTTCATTCATGTTATCATGTTACTCAAAGCACTGCTTTACTCTAATATAGCCAGACAGTCACGGATAAATAAATCACCCTGTGGGTTCTTTTACAGACACACATCGCACATGGTGATGCAGTTGTTAGCATTGCTGCTAACATGTTGCTGCATACTTCACCTCACAGCAACACAATTGGTTCACCTACTACGAACTAGGCTCAGCATGGACAGTATGTGATGATACAGTATGATTGTATTCAATGATTAAGATTCTTCTTTCAGAAAAACAATTATAAAACATGAAATTTGATGAAAAGGCTGCTCAGCGTGTGACTGACTGACAGAGTTTGTAAAGTGTGATAGCGCTGGATGTCCAACTGTTTTTGTGGTGAACAAATAAAGTATTTTATGATCTTTTCCTTTCGTTAACCCAACCCGACCATGAGCACAGTGTTGTCAGAACATAACATTGAAAAGTGAATCTCACAAAATGTAAAGTTTGAATTGGTTCCATTCACTTCCATTAATTCTGGAGATTGGGTCAAAATGTTTCCACGCTGAGAATTTGTGTCATGTGTTTGATGGTATCATCTGAACATGAACGCAGATATGGAAGACTGCAGCATTCAGCACTGATAGATGGAGTGACATCACAGTACACTCATGCACACACTGCTCCGGCATCATCAAGATGTACCACTTGGATCATTATTAATGTTACAGACACCGCTTATTGTACAATTAGTAACACAGCTGTAAATGTCAGGGGAAGGAAGGCGTGTAATCAATTCCCCCAGGTTAAACAAGCTCACTAGTTAGGCATCTGATTCACTGTTGCCTGTGACAGTGAATGATGGGATGGATGTTTGGCCATCAGACAGCAGCCCGTTCTCTGCAGCTGGAGGTCTGTTAAACCGCTCAAACAGCCACATCTTGTGTTCTTGTCCCCGAGTGGAACGGGGGGGAATTGACAGCATATTGCAGTTGTGCCGTTCGCTCATCGCAGGGCAATAACTTCCACACCTGTCCTGTGTCGAGCTCATATTGCTCCTCTGCTGCATCCGCCCAACCCCTTGTTGTCCTCTCAGTCTCTGCAGTGCGTATGTGTGTCGTTGTGGCCGTGTTTCATTTTAGAAACAAAAAAACATGCACATTCATCAGTTTCTATTAATAGTTGTACAGAGTGATCAGTGAGGGTCAGGGACAGAGGAAGAGGAGGATGAGGAGGCTAATCAGGTGTCGACTTTAATTTCTGTCAACCATAGCAATACTTGAGAGATTATAGATGGATTTTACTTCCACAGTCACTTTTTTATGAACTCCAAAACACGTTGTTTGCACCAGGCACTCGACCACTCCTGCCTGGAGTGTGTAAGCATCCCCTCTGTGTTGTGTTGTGTCGTGGGGATAACACTCATCATCGTGTGGGACCTATTTTTAGATTGTTAATCAAGGTAACGTGTTCAGACTGACACACTCAGTATGATATCCCATAAAGTGTGAGTAGAGTATGATTGCTTCGTTTCGGCTCATCCATCCGCAGTGACCTAACAGAGGTCACAAACGTGTGTGTGTGTGTGTGTGTGTGTGTGTGTGTGTGTGTGTGTGTGTGCAGCTACAGTACGCCTGTTTGGTTTTGTGTTTTGTGTCTCAGTCTTAACTAAGTCTAAATATAAGTCACATAATTCATGGGAAGTCTTGCACCTGTTGCCACACATTTCTTGTTTGCACTTTCTTTGATAGTATAGAAAACACCTGAATCTGATTATTGAGGATGAACAATGAGGATTAACATAGTTATATGATAAATCAAAGTCGATCGATGGATGTTTATTTATGATAGACATCAGAAATACATTTCTACAAATAATTACTTCATTTGATGACAAGCTTGAAGAAAATTGTGTCTGTTGGATTACATTTTACATTTTGTACAACATTCTGTAACGATTTGTCAGACGTAGTGTAGGACTACAAACAAAACTCATGACATCATAAGAACCTTATGTGTTGAACTCTTGTATGTTGAAGGAAACATGTATGTCACGCTGTGATCCGACCTCACTGGACTTACACAGAGCAGAAACAAGAGTCAGAGACATCGTTCACAAGTTACAAGACACTCTGCCATCAACATGATTCTGAAGCTTGAAGGTATTTTAAGGTAAAAAAGTTATAAAATGTTGCATTAAATAAAGCTGAGTTCACAACAAAGGTGTTGTCATTGACAAATCTCACTGGTTCCTTTTGTTAATGACAACTGTGCAGGCATTAAAAAGTGATTTAATTGTGATTGGATCAATGCTGCCTGTTCGCTCAGGCCAACGATAACGTGTGAGAGTCTTAATCAAACCCTGGTGTTACACACCAACACTCTCAGCATAAAGTTCTGTCAATGAAAACACCTGTTTCCTTATAGTGACAGAACAAATAAGCATTCAGAGAGATCTGAAATCTGTCTCACACACTCGTACACCTGAACTAAAGAAGCCGTCTTATCTCTTCAAATAAATCGAGTATTATAAACAATCACAAGTCTTTTACTTTTTTTAACCATTTAGCAGTTTTAAAGGTTTCAAAAAGCTCCATTTTGGAGAGTTTGATGGTGTCAGTGTGAATAAGAAGCCAAAATAAAGAGAAGTGGTGCGTGTTGAAAGGTCTTTGTCTTTGACATGTGAGATAAATGTCTTTTTGAATCGTTTGTATTGATTTTTGTGTTCTTTACAGGCTGAACAGATTCACTCACACGCTTCTCCCGTTCTGCCCTGTCATCCAAACCTTCCAATTGGTCTTGTGGGTCATTGTGGTCTGACTCATGTCCAACACTAACACACACATTTCACAGCGCGTGGAAACTCATACTGCCTATTGTCAGTGGGGCACAGGACCAGATCCTGCTTTATCACAGCTTGTCAAAACACAAGAAGCTGATAATGGACAAACAGGGGAGGCGGCGGGTGTGGATTGGTTTTCACAGCTGCTGAACATGACACTGAGAACTGATGATGGGAGGCGTCGAGAGAGATAATGAAGCAGTTTTTCTGGGTTTGAGTGATGCTTTCGCTTCACGTCACGTTCTTCAGTTGTCTGTACTTTCACTAATATTGTAGTGTTTCATCGTGCAGTTAAACTTGAAGTATACATTTCTGTATAAAGTATTTCTTCTCAACCGTCTTGCTCAGGGTCTTAGGTTAGCGCTTCCTTTGTAGTTCCCTCTCTTGTTTGAGTCACAAAGCGGTACAGCTGGGAAAACTTAGCGGAGAACAAGTGCTGCTGTTGTACTCTTTAAAAGGTTTTACATCAGCACGTATGCTTTTAATTATTCAGCTTTATATTGCCAGCTGTGGGAGCGTATTCAAAGAAAGATAAAGTGAAAAGAAAACCTGGATGAGAGGCGAGTCAGGCGGGTTCTTCCCTTCCAGTCACTGTAGTTTCTCCCACTTGTGCATCCTTTTGTATTTGTGTATGGAGGAACAATGCTCTGTAAGATTTCTGCCCTTAATTTAATCAATATCAAACTTTAGACAAAGAGTACAAAAAGGACTTTGTGTTGTTTCACTGATAGATTTTTTTTTAATACTGTAGGTGAAATTAGGATTGTAGATCTTTGTTTTCCCCCAAAGGCAGTGAAACGAACAACAGGTCTATACCTTGATCTCTCTCACCAGTTGTAGAGGCTGGCTGGGGTGAGCTGAGGAGAGGAACAACACATCATATTGTGAGGATTAGTGTTGACAGAGATGTGTGAGTGAGATGCACTTTCATCCCAGAGGGCCATGGGTGTTAGGAACTCCTGACGCTCACATCAAGTTATTGTAATTTATTATTGCATGTTTTAATTTCCCTGTCTTTCTCTTAAGCACTCTATCAACCTGTTCAACATGTTTTAGGGTGAAGCTTAGTCTTAGAAGTCTGAAAATAACTTGTATGTACACCTTCGTCAGGCCACAGTGAAACTTCTGACATAACTCCAATAGAGTAAATAGGTAATAGGTCAATTCAAGACAATTATTTGGTATTCAAAGAGATGCAAGTTGACATTTGAGAAAACTCAGTAAGTGAACAGGTAATGTTGCAGATAAAGTATGAACTGCAAATTCAAGACACATTTCAGTTCAGGTGGGCTTGATTGATTGTGGGAGACTTCAGGATGAGGCTGTCTCTACCTGTCAGTGCTCCCACAGAGAGCTGATCATCTGTACGATGCCATCATTAGTCTGTATGTGCAGGACTTTTAAAGAGGTAAACCTACTAAAATCAGGCAACTGACTCCTTTACCATTGCCAATAGGTGAGCTTACCTTTCCTTTTGTTTCCTGGCGTGTCGCGTTCGACATCACAAATGTCCAGACAACAGGGAGCAGTAGAGAGCAGCAGCTCACATACCTCATCAGACTGCACCTATAAGTTTTTCTTTTAAAGTCAGTAATATTCTGAATTGCACACCTGATATCGGCTCTTATCTCTGTTGACTTGTGCAGCTGCTCAGTTCTGGTCAAGCTGGTGAAAATGACACAATATCATTTGTTTGTATCTTTTGCTTCAGTTTCTTCCAAACAGAATGAACAATATTTGAGTGGAAAAAAGACAGATTGTACCTCGACACGAGTCGTAGCATTGCGTCTGAAAACGGCTCCAGACAGGCGTCTAACATCTGAGCTGCAGCCGACAAACACTCAGACTACTGCAGTCATTTGATGCCGGAATGAATGCAGATACATTTTCCATTTTTCTTTGCACAAACACTTTAATTTGACTCAGTGGATCTGGAGTTAGATCTGAAAACAACACCTCCTCCTGTTCTACACAAGACCTGATGATTCACATTCAATCCTGCAGCTGCGGTCAATCAAAAACTTCAATGGTTTCAGTGAATGATTCCCCTGTCCTCTGTTGGCTCACCAGTCCACTCTGATTACGCTGACGTCCACTGTTGGATGCTCACATGTGTATACACGCGCCCACACACACACACGCGCCCACACACACACACGCGCCCACACACACACACACACACACACACACACACAGGCACCCTGTGTCTCTTGTAGGTCAGCCCAACTGTGAGGAGATATTGCTTCTTCAAGGGTGTCCTTGCTCAAGGAGATACTGTATGCAGGCCATCAAATCTGGACTCACACAAACTGTACAATAGACTCACACAGAGACACACACACAGACACACAGACACACCTGTATAAACTGGATTTGTGGTTCCTGTGTAGGCTGATAACCAGTTTTCTGTACTCACTCAGGCTCTGTATATACGTGCCATCGATCCACATAATGCATATATTGCATTATCTCATTGTTGACAATGTGTAGATGTGCTGTGTGCTTCTGGGCACTCTGTGTGAATAGCAATCAGCTTCTTCCTCAGTTCCCCAGACCTCCATAATGCATGAGACGTGGGACTCGTCTAATGGATCAGCGTATGGGTACTTGTATCTAGAATGTGGGGTAGTCAAAGGACAGCTGTCGAGAGCTTCAGTGGCAGCAAAAAGGCAGAAATGTTGCAGGTTATAGTAAAGCTGACGTAGCTGAAACCATAATTTAAACATAGGCACACATGATATCAAGGAGAAGTTGAACTTCTCCTCCATCTTCTCTTTGGCCCAGCTAACCTTTCCTCCACGTGAATGACAGCCGAGAGTAAAACCTCCATCAGCTTCCCTCTTTGTCTTCCAGTGGAATTCAAAAGCACCCTAATAATCTGCGTCCTGCTCTGCCCTCTCCTGTTCTCTTCCCCATCAACCCCCCACCGATCGTCCCCCTTTCCGAATTGCCACTCCACTCTGCTCCTCTCCAGGGACACAAAAGGGCCTGCAGATGCTCCAATCGACTCCAATAAATTGCATGTAGTCAGTTAAGCTGCGTGACTGCCAACTGGCAAAGCTGCGAACCTGTGCTTTGGGAGGGCTCTGAGGGAAAAAAAAAAAGGTTCCTCTAAATTTGATTCACCTTCAGCAGCAAGCTTGAAAGCTCTGTCCAGGCCAGAGTAAATGATGAAAGAGCACGGGCGGAGAGAGGGATATATATACAGGGTGAGAGGGATGAGGGACACGGGGAAAGAGAGAGCAGTAGTGTGATGGAAAGGGCGGCTAGACGAAGTACAAGTAAACAAACACGAGTCTGGGCTTTATTGAAATCCGTCATCTAGTATCCAACGTGCCATAAACTGGGGGGATGGTCTCCAGAGAAGAAAAATACATAAAGTGTACTGAGACTAAGAGCTTGGGTCGGAGTAATGTCCTTACGGGAATTCGATTTCAAGTCCAACAACACACAAAAAGGCGTACGCTCTCTGAGTCCTTCCACTGACCCACCAGAACACATCCACACATCCACACATGGAGGTGTTACTCTCTCATGTGAGCGTGGTGTTATCTAAGAATTAGGTAATGAGCACTGGACATCGGTACTTTGAGGACACACGTGTTGAATGTTTGATTAAACAGTAACAGTAATAATCAATATTTGTTTTTTTCATTTTGAAGCATTTGTATATCTGTTTGTAGAGAATCTCTTAACATCCTGACAGCAATCAAAAAGTGAAATGACAAACGGAAGGCTTGGTGTTAGTGGCTCTGACGGCAGGAGGGCGATACTTTTAAAATTCAGCTTGCTTTTGCTGCTTTTTACAACATCACCGTCTCCAGCTTTAATTTTGGTTATTAAAGAATTGTGGGAGGGACGCAAACGATGAGACTTGTTTCTTGGTACGTGTTGGACAAACTAACAGGGGCACTGTTTCTACATGACCTCAAAAATACCCAACATTGTATTTTGGCTACAGATTGTTCCTGTTTGCTCCACAAAGAAAGGTTTTGTTTTGAATGACACGTGGCTGAAGGATAGAACGGGTCAACAGGTCATGTTGGAGTGAATCTGAATCACGTGGCGGTTACACCCTAGCTCAACAAAACGTTGCATTAAATGTAACACTTTGATGTAAATGTAATCAGAATACTATAAGTCACCTGTCGTTGGTGTGAATTATCTGTAATAACAAAGAATGTTTGATTTGTATGCTCCACTAGGACGATAATACTCACTGTGAGGTTTGCTCTGCTGACTTTTGGCCTCGGCAGGTCTTCTCTGTGCCAGCGCCCTCCCAGCTGTATATATACATTTTAATGCATTTCTGCTTCAGCTGTCAGTCTGACTGATGTGTTAAAAAGATATTGACATTATTCATCCTGGAGCAAATGGGCCAAATGAAACCCCTGCAGCCGCCCCTGTATGCTTTCCTGTCGCAGATTTACTCCACGCGGTGCACAAGCTGTTCCAGATACGGAGCCCAATCCTGACGACGCCTCACACAGATCTCCAGAGAATGAGGAATATATGTCACTCAGCTCTGTGGGGATCGGCATGTTTATTATTAGGCCTCTTTGGAAATGCTGTGCCCTGTGCCAGGTTCCTCATACCCTGTCGCTGACGGCACAAGGACCGTATGAGACAGGAAATTGAAAGCCACTTGTTGTTGGAGGGCTTTTTGGAGAACCTGAAGTAGCCGGATGATAGAGTGCCGTATGGACACATGGCTGAGTGGTGGAGGGATCACATTTCCTCCCCACTGAAGGTATTTCAGAAAGAGGATAGAGGAGAGGCAGGCTGCTTTAGGATTCAGTCCCACTCTTCAAGGTCAGTGCACTATAGAAATCATTTAAAGCAACATATACCTCTTCTGGGTTTGCCTCTTCCTTCTCAAAAGGAAAAATATAATTCCAGTTCAATTTTACATCACATGTGAAACATCCTGCCCATCGACGACTGCAAATCAGTCATTTGGTTAATTTAGTGCAATTTTTTGGAAATGAGCACTCCCAAGCCTTCTGTCAGTAGCTCTGATAGATAGAGATATTCAAATGTGAATGCTTTACAGGACCCTTCAAAAACCCACCAGCACCTCAGAGGCTGATCCAACCACCTGTCATGTTCTCTAGACGGCTCCCTCGCCTGAGTCTGTTTAGTGGTAATGATCTAAGCCGTTCACACTCACCTTCGTGTGTTGCCGCTATGCAAATAGATGCAACAGGAACTCCTCTGAGATTGAAATGGAGAGATGGAGTGAGAATATAGGAAAGAGGGGAGGCTATAGGGAGAAGTCGATGGAAGGAGATTTGTGTAAAGGAATGAGGGTAAATGGGAAAAAAATAACATGAAAGAGAGGAAAAAGGGAAGTGGATGTGGCAGATGAGGAGAGGGATAAAAGAGGGGGGAGAGGGAGCAGAGGGAGGTCATCGCTGGTGCTGAAACCAGAGAGTGGAAGTGAAGAGCTGTGAGAATAAAAGCAATTTGCATCGCTGCTCCGCTGAGCTTTCCAGCGCCTTTCATTTACCCCTCTGTAACACCACTCCAACCCAATCCCTCAGCAAACTCACCATCCACAGCTCCAACATGGAAAACTAGCTTCAAGGGTGATGGTAAGAACATATATAAAATATATAAAAATATAACCAGTACTCACTTCATTGTCATCTAATTCTGCTCCTCTCTCTTCTCCCTCTCCCTGGAGCCTTCGCTCTCTTCCCCGTCCACTCGTTCTTCTCCCCTCAGATCTTAAGACTCCCCAACTTTCTCTCTTTTTTCCTACTTTTCTCCGTCTGTCTTCTCAGACTACCTCGTAATAAAACAACAGCACCAGTCATCCGTTCAAATGCTCAGTATGAACTACCGTAAGTTTTACCAGAATGATCTGATGTGGACGTGTTGCTGTCATTGTTCCTCTGACATCATAATTAATGTTGCTCCAGGACCATCACTGAACACATCTCATCATTACTTCTTGTAATCTCACAGCTCACCCACGTGTGCAAAAAAGATCGTTTCAAACAAACAACTAAACAAAACCTTCCCCTAACCCTGACCTGCGGATCTAAACCTCACCAAGTGATTTACTTCACCAACCCTCACCAAGTATTTAAGTTCCAGAGACTTAACCAAACACTAAATTAAAGATGTAATATAATAAGTGAGGAGAAGGTTTTAGTAATATGTTCCATTCAGGATACAAACCCCAGTCTCCTGTGCTGATTTGGCAGCTGTTTCATGAGGAGCAATGATGGTCCGAGAACGACACCGACTATTATATTCTAGGAACAGCAGCAACACGGTGATATCACAAACACCCATTAACAGCTGGCTGGGAAGTGAGGAGACAACATCTGGATATTAGTGGGTTAAACCTGAAGCTGATCAAACATTAACAGAGCAGATCAGAAAATAGATGTTGTTTTGATGGTGCACAGAGAAGGCTTGTAAAAAACAAAACAAAATGAGTCCAGTATTTGTTTGCATGTTGTTCTCAGTCAGAGAGCAGCCATGTGGTGCGGGGGCGGGGATGAGACGGGAGGAGTTAGTGGACAGGGCAGCTTGGAGGATGAGTGCGGTTGACGAGGTCAGACGGGGTCAAGTCTTCTTCTTTCGTCTTGATTTCCAATTGATTTGTTGTTCTTCCACAACTTCAAACTGATGTGTTTGGAAAAGACCCAGCATCTGGAAATTGGATTTCAAGTTTTCATATAATACTGATGCCGAATGAGACAGCTATAGATTTTACATATTCAAGGGCAATTTAAGGTGCAGAGAAAGACTTGACGAGCACAAACTATGGGCCTTGTTATTAATCTGAGCAATGAGCGATTGTTACTGACTCACAATTTTGGCATTCATGAGTCTCCCTGGCAGTCAAATCAGATCAGACTCAAACTGTAATACCCACGGCATGAAATGCCAATATGAGGTTTTGCACAATTTGTGTCCCTGAAGCTCTGTCTGACCAGGCATATACTGTAGATATATCATTGTCTGAATCTTTGCCTGTGTCTGAGAAATCTGCCCACACAGTGACTCCGGCTGTAAAATGTGACCTTTCAGTAATGAAACACAAACTTGAAGTTTGCCTGAGTACTTTTGGGAACACATCACCTGTAGAGCTTGTGGGCCGGACTAACACAGATTAAGTGTTCAATTAAGGAACATAGAGCTCATCGTGTTGGACGTGGGAGGAACATGCAGTCCTTTGTGGCAGAAAGTTCAGGTTGATATCAGTCGACTTCTTCTGTGTGTCACCTCCTGGATATTCATCAGATAAAGCAGCCATTTAATTTCACGTCTCAGCTCAGTTGTTACTGTTTGCTGGTCTTTTCACCTCTCAGTGAACATTAAACATCACCAAACACATTAAACATGAGCTCCTGGTGTGTTATAGCTTGTAGGTCTCCTCATCCAATGACTCTAAAAACGTTGAAGACAGTTTTTTTCGCCTTCATCAAGATACAGTATGTGATTAAATCCTTAAAATGGAGTGATAATCAGCCAGCAGCAGAGGTGACCTGAGTTCAGCCCAAATCCATTAAATTACATTTTTTTCAAATTAAGACTGTTTATGCAATGACATACTGAAGATAACAAACCAAACACAGCTTCAAATGTAAAGTTTTCCATAAAGGCAGTAATTCAGTAAGCAGAGTACAAACGTTGTTCATTTATCTCCCACAACTCTTTAACTCTTCTCTTAACTATCGTCCACTCAATGTAAACATCAGTTACAGGCTTCAATCTGGAACAAACTGAAAAAGGATCTTGGTCATTACAACTATTAGAGGCTTGTCACCTGTTAGTGGCTCGGAGGTCACATGACTTGAGATGACGAGGAGATGAGCGACTTATTTTAGTACGTGCTGGCAGATATTTGCAGCCTGTTCCCTTTACATCTCACTCTACAAGTTTCTGCAGAGTGGTGATGACAGTGACCTGTTCTAAGTTCAGCAGTGTACGGCAGCAGCGGGTCAGGTGAGCAGAGTCAGCACAGCGAATAGAAATGATGTGAGTGCTGCTCCCGGCTGAGGAGCGCACTCTTACAGGCTTCTGAAGATGATGTAGATGTTGCACAGGTGACAGTGTGCTGAGCAGCAGTACCACCTGTTCACTACCTGTATATATACATATACATATATATATATAGAGAGAGAGATCTGTATTATATTTATTGAATTTCAACAGATAAAGGCACATATATCAGATGGTGCTAAATCATTGGGAAGAATAATGTAAACATTTAGTATTCAGCCCAGCAGAGATGGTATTCAGGTGTCTTACATACATTAAAGGTTCGGTATAGTTTCAGTTTCAGGCTCATACTTTTATTTCGGGTGTCTAATAAAATTTGTTTACCTGCTTTCCATTGGAGCAGCACCTCTATTAACCCTCTGTCTGAACGCTCTGTCTCTTTAAGAAAAGCCCAGTCTGCTCTGATTGGTGAGCCCACACAGGCCTGAGCAGGCGCCGCCCACTGTGGTTCTGCATTAACACTTCCTGTGTTTTTGTGACCACAGCCATGCTGGGGGCGGTGACGGTGTCATTGTGACATCACAACGTAACAGAAGTTGTTTGGAGGCACATTTTCTGAAACAGTTTTCTGAGGATTAAGCCTTTCGATTGAAAAAATGACTTGTATTGAAAATCTTGTGTGTTTAACAAGATGGGTGGAAAAGACTTCATCGATAAATCTTGTAAATGAGAAATAATAACACAGCGGGAGGCATTCTGTGGAACTGGATATTAGTTATTAGTTATAATGGGCTCTCACAGTCTTTAGTATGAATGTGAAGATATAATGATCACTTTGTATTGTCCTCTCCTCGGCAGCTCGGCAGCACAGAATATTCCTCTCATGAGCCCGATATCATTCTTCCTGTATCGCTCTCTGTCTCCTCTCTCTCCCTCCTCCTCTCCCGCTCTCTCTTTCTCCCTTTCGATATAGTTTATGTACTGATGCTCATTATGACTGTTGTTATGACAGCCTCCCTTGCACTTACATGCACACAGCCACTGCAGTTATCCTGGTGATTTACAGCCTCCTCCTCCCGCAGAGAGAGAGAGAGAGAGAGGCACACTGTAGCTGTCTTTGAGGAGAGCTTTATGTTCACTGTAAACTAGCCACCTAGGCACCTGCACAGAGGCCGTCCCACCGAGCAGACCGCCAGTAGACGTAATAATAGGCTCTCAGGGACGACAATGGAAACATTCACTCAGTTTGATAATTACACCACACATCTTATAGCAGCTTCTTATCCATCGCTGTCAGCTTTATTCTCTACAGTTACACAGCAGATTAACAAGACTTCAGATTCAAAAACGTGAGGACAGATTGTACACATGCCAGAATGGCTGATGTTTTTTTTTTTTACAAAAGATGCTTATTATGAGTGCCTGGGCGGCAAGTGATATAATACATCATGGCTCTTGTTATCTAATAACTGCTGTTTCATTTTTCAAAGGATACGCTGCATATTGAAATGTCACGCATTGCATCCAAAGTGCTCACTGGAAATTGTAGCTGCACTGTTATGTTCAGCTCTGACACACACACACACACACAAACACACACACACACACACACACGCGCGTGCACGCTGTAGAGCACGTGTCGCCAAATGCACAAAATGCATTGATACAGATGATTGCATTGTTCAGAAACACAGTGCACGTATCAATCCTCGATGCGGACTGAGACAGACTGCAGATGTCATTTTCAATGTCCACACATCTAAGAAGACAGGATGAGATCCTGTGTGTTTGTGTGTGGCCGCGAGAGGGAGAGAAGCCTCCTTGATGTTTCATACATCAGAGTAAAGCCCTCCTGTTTGATGGAGTGTATTGATGAGAGCAGCGGAGATGGTTTATGAGGACTACATGGCAACAAGGATCTCTTCAGCCACATGTGCTGTGGTGCGCAGCGTGCCAGTGAGAGCGGAGTGTGAGCTGTTACGTAACCAGCGACCGGGATGAAGTGTTGGGAAGGCAGCACGTGCAGCCGAGGATCTGTCGGTGGAAGTAGAAAGACACCCAGACTTCAGATCTCTGCAGTTATTGGTTGCTGTGTGAGAAATACTGCCTATAAGTGTATTATTCTATTTCTGTTTCCCTGTTATGTTCCTTGTTATAATCCTCTGAAGAATGACACCCGGTGTGATGGATCCGATCGTTTGAATACATGCAGCACAGAAAGACCCGTGTTGTTCTCTGCAGCCCTCCAGGTTGTCTTCACGTATATACAGCTGCAGGTGTACTCGTGTCTTTCCCAGGGCAGTAACCCTTCTTGATGTTTTACAGGGCAACAATTGTTCTTTCTGATTCGGCCTTAGGGAAAGTGAACTCCCACTCATCAATTCTTGACATGTCCTAATCCATATATTGATTTCTGAGTCTAAAAATAAGACATGCAACCTCATTTTTGTGTCAGTCAAACACGTTATGGAGCTTCTACAGACCCCGTCATGTTTTCTTCAAACTAACCTAATTAAGGCATTCACTCATTCCTTTTCTTAAAAGAAGGCCTTCAAGAGGGAAGCTCCCACACAGCACTTCACCCTGGATTTTCCAGATTCAGTCTTTTCCCATTCCAAGTCCAATTACAATGCTGAACGCCAGAATTGTCACTATGCTATTTATGTATTTAAAAAAACCTCAACTCTCAGCCTCGTGGTTGTCAGCTCGCCCAGCTAAGTGAGGCGCAAACAACAACAACATCGTGACAAAACCCATTAAAGTCAAACAAGAACTTCGGTGCGAAAAGCTGCTCCTGTTTTCACCGACCCCATCTAGTCAATATCCCAGCCTCCAGTTCCCAAGGTGCTGTGGGATGTCAGATCTGTAGCCGACGGGCATATTCAAAAATGCATGTTCAGCCTCTTTGCCAGGATGTGGATGTGCCAGTCATGACAAAAAGTTCCCTGAGACAGCAAGTTTATTTAACTTCATTTCTCATGGATGATTGGTGGGCGTCTTACCTCAGTGAGCTACATGAGCGTCTGACTGCTGGCTTGACTGTTTCATCCTGTCCCAGATTTACCGTCAGGGAATTTTACTGCAACTTACAGAACTTCCTCTATGTGTTTATCAATTATTAATGTACTGTATGTATTTCAGGTTTCCTGTGTGCCATCATAAAAAAAACTACAGAAACTGCGTAACTCAATACACTGACGGCTTTACTGTGTTTAGATGAAAACAAACTCAGGCATGCAGAGAGACTTCTGTTTCTTGAGACCTGATGAAGGCCTGATGCCAAAATGCATGAGAGCTTGTTTTTAAGGTCTAACATGAGCATACTGGGAAATTAGAGGCATTTTGACTTTTGAAACCTGCATCAGTTAAATGAATTAACTCATTGCTGTTGTATAACTAGTGGTCAAAACCTCAAGCAGCAACCCAGTCATCAGAATAAATGATGGTGATGTCTGTGAACCACAGATATGGTGCAACTTTGCATTACTTTAGTAATGGTTAGGTTACATTTTGTAGTTTCTGTTGAAGCGCTTCGCTTCTGAGACCATCTGCCTTCACGTCCAGTGGTTTTCACACTTCTAAATGTTCAAAGCAGCCTCAGACTGCCTCGATATGACAGTCAGATCAGAAACACATCATGTGAAAGTGATATGACACATTTTCTGGACATGTTTTTGTGGTGCTAGGCCCATGACATGTACACATGTGAACATAACTATGATTTGCATAAAGATAAACCGTGTCTTAGTAACACTGCTGCATGCTCATCTTCATTCCATCCATAATAAACTCATGACATTTCTGATGTTGCTCTCAGGAACTCATTCATTGCATACACTGTATATTTTTCTCCTTTTTTAAGAACTATGTATCTTATGTCCACCATAATTTCTTGTCTTAGTCTGCTACGTAAAGCGGACATATAGAGTGCCTCAAAGGCAACGAGCTGTCAGCACACGACTCGATGTGATTCGAGGGCTTCGTCTCATTCCAGTTCTGGGAAGCCAAACAGGAGAAAATGAGTGAATATATTATGCAAGTGCAACACAGTGAGCCCACCACACAAACAATTCTTAATCCCAGAAAGACAGAAACTGTCAAAGCAAATAGAGCATAAAGAAGATATTTTAGCAAAACAGATTTTTTTTTAAGGTTTGCTCGGAGGTTATTTTCATTTGTCTGGAACATGTGGTCCGTTTCTCTGTATGTGTGTCACATCCACACACACACACACACACACACACACACACACAATAAACCAACCGAATGAACCGCACACATAATTGTATCATATATTAACACACACACACACACACACACACACACACACACACAACAAACCCTTACCATCTGTCTCGGCCTCTCTTCCCCTCGCTGACACATTCACACTGTCTGTCTTAACCTCATGTTTCTATGAAAAGCAATATTCCCCACTGCTTTGTGCTGAGAGTTCTGTACTGCTACTGTTCCATTTGCTTTTAAGTGAACTTCATCCAATATTGAAGCCTCGTCCAGTCTCATCTGAGAGCCTGCAGTGGAGCAGCTGTGTGAAACGCTTGCTTTTTGGGGTAACCCTCTCTTCTCTCTCTCTTGTCTCTCCATCTCTTCTCTATTTTTGCCATCCTCTCTCTCTCTCTCTCTCTCTCTCTCTCACTCACTCTGTCCTGACTGCTTCTCTTCCTTCTCCTCTGTCATTCTGTCTCTTTCCCTCCCTTCTTCCCCTCTCTCTGTCCTTTTTTGCCTTCTCTCTGTGCACTTTCAGGACTACACATTGACGATGTACTTCCAGCAGGCCTGGCGAGACAAGCGGCTGTCGTACTCTGAGATCCCTCTCAACCTGACCTTAGATAACCGGGTGGCTGACCAGCTCTGGGTCCCTGACACCTACTTCCTCAACGACAAGAAATCGTTTGTTCACGGTGTCACAGTGAAAAATAGAATGATCCGACTGCACCCGGACGGTACCGTTCTGTACGGCCTGAGGTGAGATTTGTATCTCTTCAAATAACACTTTTGATCACACAACAAGATCTATGGGTTGATATTTACATGTGAAATCACTTCATCTGTTGTCAGGTAACTTTCTATGTTTAATATCAAACACACCTGAACACACCTGGGAGAAAAAACAGCAAACTTCCCACCAGGTTACAGTAACACAACAGTGGGTCAATGACTGCTGCGTCGGACTTAGTCAGTAATTAGCTCATTAGAGCCAGATGAAAGAAACACTGATGTGAGGAACAATATTGCCCCCAAGAGAAAATGATAATGTTGATGACCTGACCTTCTCGTGTCCTCCTTTACTGGATGTGCAACTTAAAGCTCCTGTGAGCCTCAAATCTTCTGCAGAACCATAAAAAACACATTTCGAGTTCAAATTATCATGATAATGATAATGATCAATTCAATTGAAAAATCTAATCGACTCCAAATAAATACATTTATGTTCTGTTTATGTTATCCAGCTTCCTGATTGGCCCTTCTTTCTGTGCACTAACCAGTTGGATCCCTAGACGGAGAACTTATCTCAAAACAATCAATACAATGATTTACACTTTAAAGGTGCACTATGTAGTTTTGGAGAGAAATTCAAACTCAGAAAGGTAACATTTATATTTCTGATAATGTAATATTACAAACTCAGAAATAGTTTTGATTAGAAATAAGTATGTAATATATTTCTATGACTGAATGAACAAGACGTCCTCAGAGTGTAATCTGATCCAAAGAATGCTGCTTGAAGCAGGAAAGGTGCCACTAAGATGAATCCTGAACATACTATATAATATATAATATGTTTATTCAGTTTATGAGTTGTGATTAAAAGTTATTCCCCAAAACTACTGCGTCATTGTTCTACCAGAGACGGCCCACATGGTCACGCAGCAGCCTGCTGCAGAAGGGCCCAACACTTTTTCAATAACAACATTCCTCAGCACGCCAAATGAACCAACACCAAACATCAGATAGTTGGATCATTTGTGGTACATTAAAGGTCCAATTTTAAGAATTCCCAACTCGTCTAATAATGATTCGCCCATCATTGCTTAGCTTGATGGTGCCGTCAATCAAATACATCCTCCGACACGTCCCTGTAGATGCTGAGAGGGAAAAGACCTTCTGTTCTTCCTTTCAATGATAGAAACTACTAACAATGAATAACATTAACATCACTGATGACTGAAATGGAGATCACTAGTTGGGATTTGAGTCGTATTTTGATTGTGAGATGACTGAAACATCCATTTATCTAGTCATGCAATTTAAAAAGGCCTGTGGTTGTAATTGTTGAGGTCGTCTCAAAGGTAACGAGATGGATGTTGGATGATGGATGTTGGATGATGGATGATGGATGATGGATGTTGGATGATGGATGTTGGATGATGGATGATGGATGATGGATGTTGGATGATGGATGTTGGATGTTGGATGATGGATGTTGGATGTTGGATGATGGATGATGGATGTTGGATGACGGATGTTGGATGATGGATGTTGGATGACAGATGATGGATGTTGGATGTTGAATGATGGATGTTGGATGACAGATGAAGGATGTTGGATGACGGATGTTGGATGACAGATGAAGGATGATGGATGAAGGATGATGGATGTTGGATGACAGATGATGGATGTTGGATGACGGATGTTGGATGACGGATGATGGATGTTGGATGACGGATGTTGGATGACGGATGTTGGATGACAGATGAAGGATGTTGGATGACAGATGTTGGATGACAGATGATGGATGTTGGATGACAGATGATGGATGTTGGATGACGGATGTTGGATGACGGATGTTGGATGACAGATGATGGATGTTGGATGATGGATGTTGGATGTTGAATGATGGATGTTGGATGACAGATGATGGATGTTGGATGACGGATGTTGGATGATGGATTATCACACAGTGGCGGCTCTCAGCACGCAGCGATTCAAAGCTACAAAGACTCGACTTT
>OMLP01032801.1:0-14621 GCA_900302685.1 Spondyliosoma cantharus | reverse complement strand
TAGCTTACCTTCGTGGTACTGAGGTCTGCCGTGGTCCGTTCAGCATTCGCCTAGCAGCTAGCTCACTTCTTCTGATGAAAGTGGCCCCCAGGACCACAACGTGAAACATGATCATGTTAAGACTAAGAATATAATTTTAAGATTAAGCCATACACATTATCAAAAACTGGCTCTGGTTTAGTGCAGAGTAAGAATAAGGGGAGCTGTAACTCAACCCAAGTAACTTAAACAATTAACTATTACAAACACTTGTAACTCCTGTTACAGCTATTGAGACATCAATGTAAGGATGGCTGATACAAATGAAGGTTTTCAAGGATTTTTTATTAAACAATGACAGACAACAAGAGAGTGTGTGTGTACAAGAAAAAACAAAAACCAGGGGCAGGTGATCCATGACACCGCAACCATGAAGAACCAAATCACCACCATCGTCAGCCGCCGTCACCACCAGCAGCAGCCGCTGAAAATAAAGCGCAGTAGCCTACATGGAAGAGAGTAACCATGTTAAAAAACTGAGACGCTCTTTCACTACTCACAGAGACTTCATTACCGGACTCTTACGTTACCTTGACAGCTGGCTGGCCTTGCCTGCTAGCTAGCTAGCTAATTTTCAAGCATTGCCTGCTAGCTAGCTTGGTTGTAACAACCAAGATAAAATATAGGTTTACGCCGTGCATATACAAATGAAGACCAGTATAATCATCACAAAGGGCCTCTGATACAATATAGACAGTTGACAGTTCAAAAGAGGTCGATAGTTCAGCAATTTACCTCTGGAACTAATCACTTGTTGCTGCTTAATGGTATGCTCCGTCTCTTCTTCTTCTTCTTCTTCGTCTTGTTTTATGGCGGTTGGCATCCAGCTTTCCATCTCTTCTTCTCTGCCTTTGGTGAATTTGGTAAATTTCAAGCGCCCCCTATAGGCCTGGAATATGAACTACATCGTTTTCAGTCGTTTTCAGTCCAGTGTGTGGATGCAAATATTCTGAAAATGATGCCGAGGAAAACGGAGAAATAAAAGATCGTTTGCTAGGTCTGGACGGGCTCTTGCTTCATGTCATGTCTTTGCCTGTAATATGGTGAAAACTAACAAGATTAAGTAAGTGAGCTAAGTGCACTAATGCAATTTGTAAGTGGGAGGCATCTGTTACGGTGAACAGGGGGGGGCTGGAGAAGGTGTGTGGGTTTGTTTGTGTGTGTGTGTGTGTGTGTGTGTGTTTTTGTGGTGGGAGGGACTCTGAGCTCTCTCCACCTCTGAGAGAATCCCGAATCACATCACCTACAAAAACCTTCTAGCCAAGAGGTCTCCAGAGCTGCTGTGGGCCTTCAACAGCCAACACCCCCCCCAGTGGAGACGCTCCTGTTCTAATAACCAGCCAGCTCCCTGTTCTTCTGTTTTCTGCAGCTCTGGGTGGAGTAGGGAGCTGTTGGTGCCTGGCTCTGGCCCTACAGGTATATTGACAGACAGACGAGTGGTGTTGCCAAGTACAGCGTTTCATGTCTGCACTTAATTCTCAGCACTCCCTGCTTACCTCTGTAGCTTCAATTCATCTGGTTTGCTTCTATTCCCCTGATGTGCTGTTTTTCGTACACTGGACACTGCTGCCTTCACCATATCTGTCAGCAGAAGCTACAAGAACTTTAGGTTGTTTTCATAACCCCATTTCTCTGAGCAGCATGAGTGAGTAGCCCCATTCACACAGGAGAAGACGCATAAATGCCGGAGCGGCGGTTCGCTGTGAATTCACACAGAAAGCCGGCGCTGCAGCTCCTAAAGAGGCGTGACGGTACACGTCATGATGATGACGTCAGTGTGTTTTCAAGGTGTTTGTGATGCCTTCGCTGTAACAGCTAGAGGGGAAATCGCACACAGTGGATGCACTCGCCAGCTGAGCCTAGAGCTGCCAGAGCATTTTCGCACCCAGGCAGGTCGCACACATCGAGTGAGTGTGTGATATGTTATTACTGCAAGGACAGGCTCACGCCTGTGGCTTATTGCCCTCCGTAGTAGGGGCTGTCGGTATTTGTGGCAAAGCCATAGTTAGCTACCTACAGGTGCACTTACTAATTAGCCTTGATAGCGGAGTTGCGTTAACAGCTGCGGACGGCTGTGTACCGTTAGCTTTATGCATGTACCTTAGCTGTGAAGCAGGGGTGTGGTATAAAGCGTAGTATTGCTACTGCTCGGCTAGTGAATTTGGGAAAAATATTTCTAGTTTTCTCTCTTTACTACAGGGAAACAGTAGCTCTTTTCACACAGAGACGCCACATTATCACAGTTTGCCAATTCTCCGCCGTTGGTTGTTCACACAGAGCGAAGCATCTCAGCCTTAAAGACAAACCGCTGGGTAATTCACACAGCAAGCCGGCGCTGCAGCTCCTAAAGAGACGTGATGGTACCCGTCATGATGATGACATCTGTGTGTTTTCAAGGTGTTTCCCAGGTGTCCTCCTGTTAATCTAAACCCGCAGACAGTTTCTAATCATATGGATGCTGTTATAATGTGTTGTGATTGAGATCCTGACCCACCAAACATCCTGGAAAGCTTAGTTATGTTTTTCGCTCTAATTTACATAATTACATAATCGGCATCAGTAAACTCTCTAACTCGCAGGGACGGAGGCTGTTTTCTGGGGGAAGTTCCCTGAAGTCTCAGTCGGAGGGCTGACCATTGCGGTGATTTATTTTCATCACAAACACTCGGTGAGTTAAAGTTATTTGCCGGTGACAGACGCTGTTTTTCGGGCAGAAATGTGATGAAGAGTTGGTAGGACAGGTGGGAGGACAGACAGGAGGACAGACACTTCTCCACGTATAACTGCAGTATTTTTTTCCTCATATAAGTTGCCAAAGACATTTACAGTTACTACGTTGCTTTTGCTCGGTCATGTAACGTTGCTTTGTGGGACATTTGTCTTTATCTAGTTGAGTAAGGGACCTGTGCAGTTATCAGACTGTCAGACCGACACGCCCTTGATATACGCCACCGGCTTATCCATTCACCCTGGTTCGGGTCGAGGCGTATTAGTGCCGGTGCGAAATTTCACCCCTCGCTGCCTCTGAGACTTTCACACAGAGGAGGAGGGCTAGTGATGTTGCTCCGTGTGGTTTGTGTCAACGTAAGCCTTGAGGAGTAGTGCTACTAAGTGGGCTAATGCTTAAAAAATGTAGGTATTGCTACCTAGCCTATCAGGAGTATTGCTACTCTCTGTTGCCCCTTTGATAGCACGAAGTGTTGCTACTCTAACCGCTAGCCTGAGGCAGTTAACTAGAATTGCTCCTACCTGGCTTCCAAGTTTAAGCTGCGACCCAGAGCCAAGCGTTTGGTTGCTTGCGTCTTTGAACAGTTAAGCTAGGCTACAATGTAGTTGTTCCGTTGTGGGCTTTGGCTTTTGTGAAGCAAGAAGAGGCTTTTGAAATTTGAATGATGAATGACAGCATGTCGGCCCTTTAAATAGGGAAGGGCGGGTGGCCTTACAACATTCGCGTCATCAGGGCCAGCCTGGTCAGGCTGGTGTAATGTAATAAAGAGCTTCTGTCGAGGGCTGTAGGGGCGTTACCCATAGTGAGACACGAAACGAATGCTATGAAAGGGAACTGCGTCCTTCCCAACACTCACCTGTCAGCTGAAAACATCTATATCTAGATATCTGGAGGAGGTCTGATCTACTGAGTATGACAAGTTCAGAAACAGTGAGCACACTTCTTGAACTAGATCCAGACAGTTAGACCATGTGAAGTTATATATCTGGACAAATAAGTGATGGAAGTCAATAGACACTGACTACTAATTCAATAATTACTTTAAGATGCTATTCTGGGCATACTGGACAATAGCAAAGCCATAGTATAAAAAAGTATTTTGTATTAAGAGGAAAGCAGGGGGAGACAGCTTGATGTGGATGCAGCTGATACAAATAAAAACTTACTGTTAGTACTCAAACTTGAAAAGTTACCACCCACACAGATAACTGTGCCTTCTACTCACAGCAAAGTGATTTGATAGAGGCTTGACTTCCCTGCAAAAGTATCTCTTCATTTTAAAGAGGCTCTATTATGGAAACTGTAAAATGTATTTATACACTTTCAACAATTTATGATCAACTCAAGTCAGTGAATCAAAACAAAACTTTGTCCTGATTGTCTTTTATTACAGTCAGCTATATTTGCCCGTTTTTTAACTAAATGTCAAGTTGATGATTAATTTTCAAGATCAGATGACTGTTGGTCGCTAATATTGTTTTTGAAGGGATTCCTAAGATACATGTATTTAGGCAGGGGTCTCAAACTGCCGGCCCCGGCCACTTCCTGACATAGTTTGCTGAATTACCACATTAAATTCAAGATGTGCCCTTCTTCACTATGAAGTATATACAGTGGAGATCAAAATTACAGAACAATTAATTAATACTTGATTTATTCTGGAATATTTTTATTTTCATTGTTCAGAATTTGATCAACTGTGGCTACACCACTGCTGTCCTTGCATTTTTTAAATAACCAATATACTTCAACAAAAACCTCTTTTTGCAGTCTCTTCCACAGTTCGGTAACTGTAGTGGGTTTCTTAGACATTACTTTGTCGCCAAGGATTTTCCAGAGATTCTCTATGGGGTTTAGATCTGGACTCTGGGCTGGCCATTTCTTTGTTTCAATATTCTTAGCTTCAAGGAACTGCTTAACCCGCTTTGCAGTGTGACGGGGGGCATTGTCTTGCATGAAAATTGCGGGCTGATTGAGAGACAATTGCAGTGAAGGAATTGCATGTTGCAGAGGGAGGTTCACATAAACAATTGCATTCACCCTGCCATGTTGCTGGCCCAACTCTTGCTGCAGAAAACATCCCCCAAACCATAACACTTCCTCCTCCAAATTTGACTGACTTCTGTACACACAGCTTTCTAACCCTAACCCCAGTTCGACGCTGAACATAATGTTTCCCATCAGACCCAAATAAATTGAACTTACTCTCATCACTGAAGTGCACTGTGGACCAGCTCTCCCCTGTCCACACAACATGCTCCTCAGCAAAGGCAAGACTAGCCTTTTTATTCTTTCTCCTGATGAGAGGTTTGGTCACTGCTGAGTGGACTTTCAGTCCAAATTGTCTTAAACGGCGAGACACTGTGTGCTGAGACAGATCCTTGACCTGTTCAGCACTGAACTGGCGAGCAATCCAGTGTTGAACCGATTCCCCATTGAGAGTCTTCACATTATCCTGTCTTCTCGTGCACTTGTTACATGGACGACCAGTCTTTTTGGGGGACTTAAGTGAATCTGTGTCCTTGTAAGGTTTCAATATTCTTAAAATCACAGACTTGGAACGTCTAACCTCTCTTGCAGTGGCTGAGAGGGTCATCCCTTTGGCCTTCATCTGGACAACCTGCTGTCACAGGGTTTCAGTCACCTTACAGCGGCCTGCCATCTCGCAAAGTAACTAGAAGAGCTGCCAGATAAATAGGGTGTCCCACAATTAAGTAATTTGCCACCAGGTGCCAGATTAACACCAATAACTGGGAGGTATCTGAAAGTGTTATCTAATTTGCTTGAAAATATACAATAAATTCTGAAATGTGCTCAAATATGTGCCCTAATATTCATGTTAGCATAACTTCAAATATATATAAAAGAAGTGACTTTAAAATGTAGGTTGTTCTCTATTTTTGATCTCCACTGTATATACAATGTTTGTGCACTGTAGGCCTCAAGTTTCTGCATCACACCTGTATATCCTGGATACTGGACCACGGTTTGCATCCAATCTATTTGTGATTTCACAAATCATGTTCATATGGCCATCTCTTAAAATCAGATTTTCAATGAGCACAAGGAACATCAGTCAATATGAACAGTTTATGGATTAAATCTCTGCACATCCATCATTGCGACACAGTAAAATCCAAACATTCAACTGTTGGAACCAGAAGAAAGAAAAACGTTGGCACTGACCCCAAATTCAACTTGGTATTTATCGGCGACACATGGGAGAAGATAGCTTCTGGATTAGCACTATGGCAAAATATCAATGACATGACTCTGAAACAGCAGAGAAACACAACAATCAAGAGGCAATGCGCAATTGTATGAGGATGGTTTAACATTTAACAAAGTTAGCGTTTCACTAAACCTGCTCTCTGAAATAGTGGCCAGATATTTACCTCAGTATGGTCACATAGTAAAATGTAATTGGTTTGTACAACATGCACAGTAAAGAAACGATACATGCAAACCTTGAGAAAGCTTTGCAAATCTACAGTCATTTAGCATTAACCATTTTCAAATGCCTCCAGTCTTAGGATAATCTAGCCCCGACCCCAGTGTTATACTTGAATGCACAGTATGTAATATTTGCCATTAGGGGTCTCTCTTGGGGTCTCGAGTGTTGTGTGGGGAGGTTGGGTGAAGCAGGTAGCCAGAGCCACTATGTAGCTGTTCAGAGTCTGGCAGCTCTGGATGAGAAAGTCAGGTGCAGATCTGATCTGGAGCGGACCTGGAGCTGTTTACAAATGAATGACTTTTTAACTTTTGGGATAAGAAGTGAATTTATCTTCTCTCCAATTTAATAAAATAATAAGACAGGGTGTCAGGCCGTACACTGAAGTCATGTGCTGACCAACTAACAGGGCAACTAGACGAGGTTAAAGATGCTGGTAAACACCCCTAACACCAGTTGTTATGAAGTGTTTTGAGAGGCTTGAACCATCTCACATCAAGGCCATCGCCCTGCATCACTGCTCTGGACAGCCACAAGTTTGCTTATCAAGGGAACAGATCTACTAGGGATCTATGACACTACATATAGCCCTGTCCCAACTAGAGCATCCAAACACATACCACTATAATCTCCCATGAACTGACATACTCAACAACCTGGGATTAGCTTCTCCACTCTTTTTATGGACCCAATGGCTGCCAACCAGAATGGAGACGGTTTAAAGGTGATTTATATAACAAGTGAAGAATGAAGTGCAATTCAGGGGTAGCTCGTTGAAGCAGGATGAAGAGGGCTCCGTCAAGAGAGGGGTAACTAGAAGTCAGGAAACTCCAGAGAAATGCAAAGAAGTGTATTGGCAGGCTGGGTGGTGGTGTGATGTTACCAATAGGTAGACGAGGTCCTGGAGTAGGTTTGGCTTGGGGAGTCTCAGAAGCAGTGTGGCTGGTGGCAGAGGTGCGTAGGCAGGAGGCTGGTGGGTGAGAGGCTTGACAGCGTGGAGACACCAACACTGAGGAAGAACGAAGAGAAACCGAGTTAAATCTGGTCGTATGGAAAAAGTAGCAGCTAGGCCAAAACATTTGGACCAAGGCTTGAGTGTTAACTACCATGGTGTGGTGTTGCAAACACTCTGCCAGTGAATGAAGATTAGACCAGGGTAGTTAACCAGGAGTGATGAGGAGACTCAATGCAGGTGTGTGGCAAGCTCTAGCTCTCCAAGAAAGACACACCCAGCCTCTGCTGCACCTCTGAAATATACAGGCAAAGGGAAAAACACACCAAGCACAGAAAACTCCAAATCATGACACTTCCTAACTAGCAGACCACAAAATGTCAGAATGGACAATCACACATCCTTTTACCCTCACCCTGACAACTGGGGCACCTTAGGGCTGTGCGCTTAGTCCAACCCTCTTCACTCTCTTCACCCATGACTGCACCCCCATCCACTCCTCTAACACTATGGTGAAGTTTGCTTATGACACCACTATAGTTGGACTTGTATCTGACAATGAGGAGATGTACTACAGAGATTAGGTCCAACATCTGGTCGAGTAGTGTCAGACAACAATCTGGTCCTTAACACCACAAAAACCAAGGAGCTCATTGTGGACTATGGAGGATCCAGGAGGGCCAGGTGAGGAGTGTCAACGAAATCAAATTCCTGGGAATCCATAAAACCAAAAGTCTTTCATGGTCCCTTAACACCGCCCACCTGGTGAAGAAAGCTCAACATAGGGCTATTCTTCCTCAAAACAGGTCAAACCTTCCCGTCAGCTCACAGCTAACTTCTACAGAAGCACCATAGAGAGTATTCTCGGCTACTGTGCCACAGTGTGGTATTCCATCTGAACTGCAGAGAACCGGAAGGACTTGACCCGAGTGGTAAAAACTGCACAGAGGATTTTGGGATCTTTGCTGGACACAGTGTTTGCTAGCTGTCTACAAAAGGAGGCTAGCAACAGACTATGGCATGCAGGAGCCACACTGCAGCAGCAATACTGCTGTCAAGCCATACATAAGCTGGCAAGGTGGACAAAGCATCAGAGAAGGGGGAACTAGGGCCTTCAAGGAGATGTCACAGGGCCTGGAGATTTGGGTATCTGGGGAATCAGGTGTTGGCTGGGCAGCCGATGGGGAGCCAGAGGCTGGAGTGAGCCAGGCAGCTGATGGAGTACCAAAGGTAGGTTTCTGGGGAAGTGCCATCAGGGAACCACAGGCTGGAGTTGGTTAGGAGACTGGAGTTGGCTTGGAGGACCAGGGGCAGAGGGTCAGCTGGCCGACCAACAGAGAACCAGGTGCTCTCCCTAACCACCAATGGGGAGACAAGTATAGGTGTCAGCCGGATAGCTAAGGGAGTGCCAGGTACAGGTGTTGGCAGGGCCACCAACTGAGAACCAGGAACAAGTGTTGGCTGGACAGCCAAGGGGGGACTGAGGACTGGAGAAGTGTCGACTCTCTGGAGAGGCACTGACCAATCCAGGACCAGAAGGGGTGTTGGCTGACCTGGGAATATCCAACAGGAGATAGTCAAACATGCTTGGTGCTTTCCTCTTTCCTCTTTCCTCAGACGAAAGAGTACTATGAAGACCAGATTTTATCAGAAGATTATGTGCACACACATACACAGACACACCAGGGTAAACAACCCCTTCATCCCTTTAAGGCTGAAGCAAGCACAGCCCATCCACACAGGTAAAACCTTGTCATCTCATTTCATAGCTTGACTAGGCTATGAGGGGAGCAGAGGGAGGAAGGTGGCAGGCAGAGGTTGAAGCTGAGTAGTGTGTAAGTGACGAGACTCTGAGTCATGAAAACACTGCAGGGATTGCTGAGATATCTCCCTGCTGAACAACCAGCTCACGCCATTCACCTCCTCGTTCATCAGGCCAGCCTCTGATCTGCTCCTTTTTATTGACTTGAAATGCAGCAACCTTGGGCCATCCTTGCTGCGTAGCTTCAATCAAAGACTCAGCCATGGATATTTTATGTGTATGCCCTTCGAGAAAACCATATCAGAGCCGAGGTACGTCTATTTGACAACCTCACCTGTAAGTGACGCTGACACATATAGGATGTTAGCAGGGTTTTTAGTCTGTGTGAGCATTCAACATATGCATGGAGCTAATTAGCCATACAGCGCGTACAAACCTTTTAACTGTTTTTCCAGACAATGAACACTGTGCGATTCCTTCTAACAGGCCCTCTGCTCTGCTTTCCAAGTGTAGGTGTTTAAAATTTCATCCACCTCTCTAAAAATAACAATTAGGTTACAGATGTACTGAATTGGAAGACAGATTTATTTTCTTCTCTGCTTGTTACAACAAATTAAATTAATTAAATTAAATAAATATAGATAATCATCATTCCCTGTGTCAACAAAAAGCCTCCATATTGGCATTGCCTCCCCTTTTAACAAAATTAAACTTTACAAAATATCAATGAAATTTGACAAGTTAAATAATTAAACGTATTACACAGTTAACACAGTCCACTTAATATCTCAATTAAACTATTGCACTGTCTCCACATTTGTGTCCGTGTGATATATATTGAAGTAGCCTAGTAGTTGTATCAACGTCTGCATGTAATCAAGAACTGACAATCAATCAAATAAAAAAAGAACATTTCCACAATATTTATTGTCACTTAACATTTAATTATACAGATATATAATACTGTCGGTATGTATTATTTTCTTCTTTCTTTAAAGGAAAAGAAGGACTGCATTTAAAAATAAAATAGTGTAAATAAATAAAATAGCTTTTTAAAAATTGTGCATCTTAAAATAAAGAACATTTCTGTTTCTGTTTCCCCTCAAGTAAGGTTTCAGCTACTGTGCTCATGCACTCCTGTACAACCTCTCCATCAGTAAATGGCTTTTTGTATTGACCAAAAATTTTTCTCTGTCTTCTCTCCCTGTATCGCTCACTCGTCTTTCCATCTCTCACTCACTTCTCACCTCTTTCATCTGTCTGAATTCAGAGTCACAATGTTTATCACCTGGAATGCATAGATTTGATTTGAGTAGCATCATGTGGGATGGCTTAACACGCTTGCAATTGGTCAGTGGATTTCCTGATCCGCTAAACCAGTTAATGGTGCCAGTCAAAATAGAAGCGCCCTGTCAAAATTTAAAATACTTCAATAATTTAGGTCTATAGGTCCAAGTCTGTATAGGATGGCGTCTAAGTCCGGACTCGGACCACAGTCCGCCTGTCCGAAATGACAACAAGAAATGACAAGCCGCCCTCTCGCAATGTACGGCTGAATGCAATAAAGTGGAATCAGTGCATGGCATCTGTGAATTTTTGCGAGTAGGAGTATGAGTATATTAGTGCAGTATCGGCCGGATACCCAATGCCAGTATCGGTATCGGTGCATCCCATCTCTTGTCACATCTGAATCATAATGCATTAGGAACAATCTGATATACTGACCACAGGGAGTGTGTTAGATCTCCTCAGAACAGCGCATCACACGCCTGACTAGCAGCGACATGATCTCTGGCTGTGAGCATTCTCATACATGGCAGCAGTGTGTTCTTAATTCTGGTTCTTAATTCTTAGTTCTTAATATGGAACAACTTATTGCTATAGTACCACTAAGGTAAACTGAAGAGTAGCATCACACATGTTAACTTACATTTGACTTTTTTTTCCTTTCTGGAGGAAATGTTTCCACTCTGAGCTTCTATTAGCACACTTTACTTTCTACTTCAGATTTCTCAAGTGAAGCTGTTAGCAGACAGTGTGTCTGTATGCTAATTAATCTATAGGCTGACATGCAAAACCAGTCAAAAATACTCTGTTAATGGTTTACTGTTGACATTCCCATTATAGACTATACAAATGATTGATTGATTGATTGATTGATTGATTGATTGGTTGATTGAAAAATAATTGAGGGATTAACTGATAATAAAAATAGTCTGCATCCCTTGTGTGAGGATACCAGTTCATTTTTTTTCGTCTGTGCCATGGTGAACATTTAAAAAATACTTTTATTCCAGTCGTTTGTAGATTTGTCCATCAACGCTAATCTAAATAAAATTACACTTACAAAGTTATTTGCAGGAATTTAAAAATGCAGCAACAAGACAATTTATATCCTAATAGTGATTGGATGGGCTTATTAAAGGTGTACGACAGCCCACTGGATTTTTTTTTCATTTTTTTCTCAGAGCATTTGATGTATTGTTTGGTGTCAAGATTTTGAGAGATTTTCTCCAAATATAGCAAAAAAAAGCTTCTAGAATAATTTTACATCCATTGCTTTAAGAAGATGACGCAATTGAATACTAGCATCTCATTTTGCTATGCTTGTCTTTTAAAGTGTAAGTACATTCTAGCTATCAGGGCTCATATAGGTGTGACTCAGGAATATAATAGGCTCAGAATAATGAATGAATAATGAAGCTCTGTTCAAAGGATGCTATTCACATTCAACACATCTCTCAGGTAATTGTCATGTCCATATGAAATACCACGCTCACATTGCCATTAATAATGTTGATACTGCATTTTCCAAACCAGAGCATTCCATCTCTATCACAGTCTGTCAGTTCACATCATTTTCTGATGACTGATTCAGTAGATTGGGTCGTCCAGTAATCGGAAGGTTGCTGGTTTGATTCCACAATTCCCCCAGCAGGATGTCTAAGTATCCTTGAGCAAGATACTGAACCCGAAGTTGAACCTCTGCTGCCATCGATGTCTAAATGAGTGTGTGAATGGATTAATGTGACGAGTGTTCTAAAGCACTTTGAGTGATCAGTAGACTGGAAAAGTGCTATAGAAATGCAAGCCCATTACCATTTTCAGATTTCCGGGGCTGATCTCCGTTCCTTTGAATTACATTTACATTCAGCCGAGACTGATCCACAGACAAACAGGGAAGTGAACAGACACTGTGAGAGCACACACAGCTGTAGATAAATAAGTCGTTTGTTGCAGGGATCAAATCGGTAACCGGTTAATTAGGGATCTAACGATACACCAAATTTTGCAATAACGCTCTGATAAATGCTGCACTATCGTTCTGGGACTGTGGCAATGTCTACCAAGTTTTACGCAATGACGTGTGGTCAGGAGAGGCAGGGGAGGCAGAGAACAAATAAATTAAATGGTTATATTTATCAAATGGTTTGAACTATAAACTAATTTTCCATTTAACTTAAACAATTTTGATTGTTTTTTTTTATTAAAATCGCTGAATTTTCAAATTTCCATTCAAACACGGGGAGGAGACGCAAAGTGAAGCAGCAGCAAGCTGAGCCTCACCTTGGATTGTGAAATCCCTCACAAACTGTGCTCTGCCACGCAATGAGAGCATGTCACTGTCTCTCTGTATGTCGCCAATCAAATGTTGCAAACACTTAATATATGCCCTCCCTGACTTTCCATAGCTTAGTTTAGCTGATGTCTATAATATATGTGTGTAACCTGTTTCGTGTGCTCAGCGATCTTACAACGGCAGTGAAGAGGCGCTGGGTGAGGCAGGCAGTTCTCTTGCCTCAAGGTAGGGGGCACTTGTGAGCCCAGAATATTCTCATGCTACTCCGCAGCTGCAGAGGTTACATGGTTACGAGTGAGTCAAGTGCAGTGATAATTTTTTCCCTATCTCGCCTGCCTGGTTTTACAATGGAGGATTTTATATCCAAGCTCAAAGAATTTTCTAAACTGGACTTTCAATCGAAACAGGAGGTAATAAATAAAGGGAGACCAACACCGGAGCTGAAAGGTTTGCTTCAGACTGCGGGACAGAAGATTACCCGCTCTTTTCAAACGGCTGTGTGGATGTCCAGCGAGGAACCGCATTTTCTGCTTCCAGTCGGCCAGAGAATGAACGGAGACAAGTTTTCTGTTTCATTCTGGACAACATCAGGGATCAAATGAAGGCCAGGTTTGATCATGTTGGTGAGCTAGCTTTCCTTGGTTTGGTTGACTGCGCAAAATTCAGCGAAACGTCACAACATTTTGGTGAGACGAAACTGCAGAGCCTGACAAAAAAATACGCCAAGTTCTTTGACTTTGAGAGACTAAAGGCGGATCTCATCGGACTGTATAGCTCACAGACAGTGAGGAATTAATGTAAATCTCCTGGACAGCCTCTCAACTTTTTTTTTACGGCTTTCTCCCCTGGCAGTGATCTCCGTTGAGATGGAGAGACTTTTAAAACTGAAACAAGACAAGGAGGACTTGGACTTCATTTATAAGTAAAGGTAAGAGCATAATAACGTTTTTTTAAAATGAAATGTGCGTCACGTGAGGTACAGTTTGTATGTGTGAATGCTGATATGAAACATAACCGTTAACTGCTGCCGATCAAAGCCACTCACCAGCCATGAACCTCACCGCACGTCACTGTTTAAATCCTCCTTATCGACGGTGCATGAACAAGTAGTGAGCTATATTTAGTTGTAAATGAATGAGAGCTTATTGGTGTAGTTATATGCCAACTCCTCCTGTGGTCTCCGACGTGGAGGCTGGTGTATGAACAGACGCTCAACGTCTATCCACCTTATTCCTGACTTTGCGAGTTTACCCATGGTTCATAGCGGGAGTCGGTTATGCTCTTCCGGTTGAACTTGCTGTTTACGCTAGCATAGCTGTCATGCTCGCTCTAAAAAACGGCTTTTAACGCAAAGAAAGCGACAAAATGGACAAAAATCGGAGGTGGATATACAGCACGGATATTTTAAAAAGTCGTGAGGACAGTTCTGTAACAGTAACAACAACCCGTCAGTTCTCACGGAGTGGGCAGATGACATGAAGCAATGGCCCGATGTTAGCTAGTAGCTACATCGACATACTTATTATCTTGTATTTTCTGAAGGTGTTGCCGATGGAGAATTGCGCAGTTACAAAAGCACAGAAGCATACAGCTACCTGCACAGTAACACAATAGGGAAAGTACCGTTTTAGAAACACAGCGAGTTTACATATTTCTGAAGGCAGCAGTAGAGCCCAGCCAGAGCGCCAATCAAGCTAACGTTAAACATACAGTGTGGATAACGTTAATGCTGAAGGGAAGTGGAGTCGTGGAGACAGGCGGCTGCTCGTGCATTGCCGCCTTAGAGAAGTCATGTAGTCGTGCAGCAGCTATTCTATGGAAGATATTCATAAACCCAAATATTTATTTTAGTCTCAAAGCCGCGAGCCATGTTAGTCTCCGTTCCTCCCTCCTCGGCATGGGGTGCAGGGCACGCACATGTTTGTTGAAGCTGTTGATGTTCTACACAAGAAGTTTCTGAAACAGTGGTGGCAACCAAAAACGGCACATGTTGTACCTGAGCTCATTTTAAAAACAATTTAGCATTTATGACATAACGCTAGTTGTTTTGGGCGAGCTTGGCGGTGGCTGTCAGTCATGCAGTTGCATGGCAACCGGAAACAGAAAACC
>OMLP01032800.1:24164-38864 GCA_900302685.1 Spondyliosoma cantharus | reverse complement strand
TTTAAACAAAATTTTGACATTCAGCTTTGTGCCCATTTATGATCATATTGACTATTGCACAGACTTCCACACACAGTAATGTCGATCACTTCCATGGTTTTCCATGTAGTGAGTCTGAATGGGTCTCTAACAAAATTTGTGATTTCTGAAAACTCGTGTTTGATTTTATATGGTTATAATCTCATATTCATATCTGTTAAAATTGTATCTGAAAATTAAACAAAATTAAAACCAGACAGATTCCCAAATGAGATGACAGAACAACCTGCGTCCTTTCAGGTGTGAATGTGTCAGAGAGGCAGGAAGTGCAACATTACTATACACAGCTGCATCTTTCCTTGTGGTGAAATTACTGTGGTAAGAAAATGACAATGAAACACAGTGATGATAGTAAAAACTGCAAATACTGATGATCGTCCAACCCTAACTGAAATATACCCTCAAAAAATCTGTGTATGTTGAGTGGAATAGACACTGAGAAATGTCATGGTCTGCTCTCGAATTTACAAAATTGAATGGTGTCCCAATAGAGGTCTGTGTAGGACTGTCGGCCCAAGGTGGTTGAAAATAACAGGTTAAGGCACCATAATAAGCTAAACAAGGTATTTTGCTCTGAAGTAAATCTGGAGAACACATCTATCTGCCTGCCTAGGTCTGTCCTGATCTCTCTTTTTCTGCCTGCCAGTGCTTGTGAGAAGGCAGAGACGAAATCCATGATTGCAATGCCTGAGTGACGAAGCCAAGCAGCTGAACTTCAAGTCGGGACATGGCCTGCGTCTGCAGCTTACAACTAATGTGTTTGGATAGTTCAGCCTCTGTCAATACAAGTTCAGCAAACCATCATCCCCTTTCATAACCTCACACTCTGCCCTGCTCTCAGGGGTTATGTGTGGAGATTAGTACCAAAACTGAAACAAGCACAAGCAGTGGTACAGACTGTTAAATGACTGATAACACATGACACTGGAATACGCTACAGTCATTTTAATTTAAAAGGATAGAAAATCAAAGGAAAGAAGTAACTTCAAGGCCATGGCACATGCCATTTTATTATTGGCCAATCAGAACACGCATGCAAGAACATTTATGCAAGTAGTGAGATGACACAATCAGTGTTTCTCCTATATTAATCCAGCAGCATGCAGTCTCTGGTAGCATATCTGACACGTTATTATGTCCCAACTGTATTTTCAGTGTCTGGTTTTAATGGGTTATGCAGTCTTTAGTATTTACACACACAGACCCTACAGATCATTCCAGCCCTCATTTACCCCTCAGGCAATGACATGATAGAACTGGATCCTAAAAGCCAGCGATGAAGGAGTGAAATCACGTAAAAAGCAGAGTGAAAAAACACAAATTAAACCTTTGTAATTCAATCATCTGTCGTTTTTTTGTGTAGCTTTTTTGTGAGATTGGAGCGTGTTGTGGCACTTGGCACTCGCTGTGATCCCACACTGCTACAACAAGACAGAAGTGATTAGAGAGGTCAGGAATATAAGGTTACAAGGTGTTGCTGAGTGACATGTACTGGGCATAAGTTTGAAGAAAGTCCTTCAGACCATGGCAGTGTTCTCAGTTCTCTCTTTGCAGGTTAGGTGTGTTGTGTTGTATAATTATTTTTTTAAATTACGGTTTCGTTGAGTTTTCACATTTGAGCTTTTGCAGGCGTAATGTCAACCATATTACCCATTTCAGTGGTTGGATTGGCACTGAACACAGCTAGTGCAGTACAGCTAGTGCTGATGAGAATGTCTTTAGAATTGTTATTTTATTTGACTTACTCCACTTCAGTTCAGTAATAATTCTGTGAGTTTTGAAAAACAGAACTGTGATCTCTACCGTCAGTTTTCCACATTCTTGGCTATGCAGTCAAGTTAGCAATAATAAATATGCAATGTCTGGTTAGACTTTCAAAATAAAGCTTGCTGACAAACATTTCTCATTAGCTTTGGACTGTTAACATTGTCTCAGTGTGGTTAAGTTTAGGGACCAAAATGGCTTGGTTAGGTTTAGGAAAAAAAATCAAATTTGGGTTTAAATATGTACGTCAGTCTGGGTACATATTGTGTAGTTACCTTAAAAACAAGTCAACTTTGAATTTTGGTTACACATCAGACTCAAACTTGGATCTCCTGGGTAGAAGTCCAATAAGTCCATTCAATCACCCCAATAAAGTAGAAAATGGTTCCACATTTATAAGGAACATGCATTTGGAACAGCCTGGCACCTCCTCCTCATTCTGGTCACCAGCCTGGCCACACACAGATCAGGGTTTCTCAAAGACTACCTCCAGAATTTGGGAGTGGAGAGGATGGAATGGCCTGCCAGCAGTCCTGACCTCAACCCCAATGAACACTCGTGGGATCAGCTTGGGCGTGCTGTTTGCGCCAGAGTGACCAACACAACCATGTTGGCCGACTTGCAGCAAATGCTGGTTGAAGAATGGGACACCCTCCCACAGCAGTGTGTTCTCCATTGAAGTGTCCTATACCTCCCACTATAAAAAAGAAGAAGCATATGTGAGGAATAAAGCAGAGTGGAGGTTCAATTCAACAGATGAAGCCCTGGCGCTGTGATCCGCAGTCTGAGGGAGTGTGAGCTGCTTGTTGATGTCTGTGTGAGTGTGTAGTCAGTTCTTCACACTCAGTTCAGCGAGGTTGGTACACAGGAGAGGCCTTTGTCTCGCTTTTCCTGTCTTTCTCATCCACTCCATAAAACACGTCCATCAAAAATCCCAACAGACTCCCATTACTTTCTTACTAACCTTCTCACTCCGTTTGCCTTCTCTTCACTTCACCTCTGCTTTCTGTTTCACCTCAGGCTCGTCTGTTAAGTCTTTTATGGTATAATAATACATATTTGGATTTATTGTACCTAAGTGCAAGAAGGACATTGTCCATTTACAGAGTTTGCCCAGCAGAGAACCCTGACAAGTTTATATTTTTATAAGATATTATAAAAGATTTTTGTCCCACTCACACTGTACCTTTGACTCTGAGGTAATAACGTTTAAAGCTGCACTTATCAATATTTTGCTATAAACAATGGATTCAATGACTTTGCCGTGTCCATGAATCATTTTAGTGCCTTTCAGCTCATATTTCTCGTCTCTGCATCTCATCTGCTCTTTGAGTTCCCTTAGAAGTAAATACAAGGGTGGTAAGTGATGATAAGAGACTGAAATCTCCCAAATCTGGTCTCGCACATGCAAAGACACCAAAAAACCTGACCACGACCATGATGAGATGGATATAGAGAGATGAGAGAGAAGGAGCGATATATCGCTATCGCCACATCCAAGAAAAAGTAAACAGAGAGAAGTTGTGTGGCTTGGGTTTGCTCCAATGTAGATGCGTTTGAGGGGAAGCGGATGGAGTTTCGACCTCACTTACCTTAAGGGAGCAATCGTAAGGGCGACATTCATCTGAGTGAGGCACCCAGCTCCTGTAAGGCTAGCTGCAGTTTGCTAAATGGTTCACAGATGCTAGGCTGAGTCAAGTTTATTGGGAGGATGTTTTACTCACTAGAAGCTTTGGAGTTGCATGAGAGCGCCAGCAAAAAAAAGACTTGTGCCATCATGGAAATCTAATCGAACAAGATTTTAACCAATCAGTTCGGGGATATGTTCCTCTCTTCTGTCACTTTAACTCAGATGAGGTCTGTTTGTCATGTCGTTAGCACAAATTGAGCTTGTCTTGTGTCCACTGCAGATGGTGACGCCATGAACCCAGACAGCAACTCCTATTAGGTCATTTTCTTTCATAATAATCATATTGAATCAGCCAGCATGTGTGACCACAAGCCCACCCTGTTACCCCAGCTGACCCACTGAGTCACCAAATGACTTGGATCTCAATCCACAGTCACTCCTCTTCAAGTGCTGCAGAATTTCCCTTCCTTCCATGGCAGACCACCATATACCGCAATCAGACAGTACATATGTTTACGCAGTTCCATCAGGGGTCCAGTGTCCATTAATTTGCCCAACATTGCTGCGGTTCCTTACATGTCATTAATGGCAAATTATAGTTAAAGGGATAGTACATGTCTTTTGATGCGGGGTTGTATGAGGTACTTATCCCTAGGATGCCCTAAGGGATGACAGCATGTGCACATGATGCAAAGCCCTCACAGTACACAGCCAATGGGGTTGTCATTCAGAATGTAACTCAGTAACACAACACATGGTGTCCCTGAGTCAAAGAACAGGGTTGCTCTTGCAGAAATTCATAGTTTTCAGTCACATGACCCGCGTCTGGATAGGTGAATAATGCCACCGTTTGGGAGGTGAAGAGCAAGAAGTTCCTCATTGTAAAGGCAAAGATGAGTACTGATTAATTAACACTAGATGTTGAACGTTATTTTATTAATATTATTGTATTATTATGTACCGTGGAAGTCACCAACAAAGTTTATCAGTCTAAACAGAAGCTTAAAGGTCTAAAGGGATTTCCAACTTTAATTCATTAAGACCACTGCAGTCGGTCGCCTCGATACGCGACAACAAACCACATCAAAACGATTACAAACAGATGTGACTAATATGATAATTCATAAAATTAGGTACTTTTGTTTACTTGAGCTTAAGTGTTCGCTGCAAATAAGTGTGTATTTGGACAGCTGCCATTGTTTAGGTACTTATGAATAGAGTAATTTAGCGGGTAACCCAATTAGCAAAGCACATACCTACATCAGTGTTGTTATAAATAAAAGTTATTGAAACGAGGCCCAGTAACAGCCACTGCCTCCTCTTACACTCGAGCAAAACTTCCCCATGCAATTAAGTGGTATGACAGTATATAGATTGTGTCTGTTGAGTTCATATGGAGGACAAAGTGTAGAATCTGCAAATCTGTGATGTGTTGCTCTATTACATATCAGGCCGAATTCAATAACTTCAAGGCAAATAGATGTTGAAGGTGTTAGATTTACATTGTGTCATCACATTTTTCCTGCTATGCCTCATACACAGCTGTTCTTCTGCTTGGGTGTTCACTGTGGGTATGACACACACGCACACACACACAAACCCCCACACACTATACATAACAATGTGCACAGACTGTTAATCATTGTTTCAGACTGTTGGGTTCCACCATTATTTCACCGACATCATTTGTCTCCCTGATCTCATGGAGTGCTTCTCATATGTACACACACACACACACACTTGCGGAGACACACACACGACGCACAAACAGATGTTGCCTCCCAAACTGTGAAACAAAGAATGATCAGTCAGAAGAAAGAGAGGCATCATCTGGACCTCGTATCACCTCTTCTATCTCCTCTCTCCTCACGCTGGCTTATATGGTCCATGAATGCATCAGTGTAGGTCAGTCCACTGGCCTGGACTTGCTAATAGCCACAAAAGAGGGTCCCACGAATGCCTCACAATGCCCCTAAACAACAACCTGTTTCTCTCCACCTAACTCACCACTCCACCACACCACTCCAGAAAACCTGGAGAGAATGCTTAAGAAATAATGTTGACTTCTGGAGCTCCTGTTGGGTTAAACAGAGGTAGTATCTTTTGTTCATACCTACAGTAGCCCTGATAGTATCATGTTAAATGGACATTCATTGTTTTTCCTGACCAAATTAGGTTGTAGTATGTCAGATTTTGTGTTTTTTAGCTCGTTCTACCGCTACTAACAAGGTTGCTATGGCTGACGTGTAAGCAAACAGTTGCCTTATCCAATATTTTCAAAAAAATGTGTGTCTCTTTGCTGTAGCTGCTAGATGCTCCACTACGTTCACCAATCTTAACCTCTGTAACTTTGGCTAAAGCACACACATTCTACATTTTACAACATAATGCATATGCTTGAAGGTTGTTTTGTTTTTTGTCCTCAATAGAGTTTGTTACATTTGGACATTTACAAACATTTGGACTATGGGTCTGAGTTTTTTTTTATTCTGGCTGTTCATTTATTCATTCATTCATTCATTCATAATGACACATAAGCCCCCTCAAACACACTGCTTCACTGCCAGTGGGTTTCCATTTCCTGTGTGAAAGGCAATGGTCTGCCTTGTTCTAACGGTCTGATCACAGATAAAGGCTGTTTATTAAAAACCCTGCAGGGTGAAGACGCCAGAAAAAGAAAACACACCGATACCCCATAGAGAGAGCAGAATAACCCCAATAGCATCCAGAGAAACACGGCAACCCACTCGCCCCGGGGATAAAAGAAGATATGCACTCAGACACACACTGTGCAGCGTGGATGCACAGAAAAATCCCCAGCCCATACCTATCGCCTCCGCATTCCTTCACACCAGAACGCAAGTCGAACAAGACAAACTAAGTCTTTCTTCAGGCTGAGGCTGTACTGATTGGATGGAATGTGATGAGGCAGATTCATGCTGTGGTCACAGAGTCTTCCAGCTCACTTCTTTATAGGAATGAGATGCCAGAGATTCTCATATGGACACAGACTTCATTTAGCAGGAGTGCCTGCAGGCAGCAGGAATCTACAAGCAGCTTGTCTGGGTTTCTTTTTTTTTCCGTGTGTGTGTGTGTGTGTAAGTAAATGTGTATGTGTGAAGCAGGTGTGCAGCTCCAGTTGTGATTTCACTTCTTTTATCCTACTCTCCTCATCCTTTCCTTTATTTTTGACCTCTTGTGCACACACACACACACACACACACACACACACACTCATTTACATTTAATGTGTTGTCCAGCTGTCCACCACAGTGTGTGTCAGATCCAGGTCACACTGTAATGTCTCCTTTGCAGCTACCAGCCTTCCATGGCGTCTCGGCGTCTCTTTTCTCTTTATATCTTTTCCTCTTCCTTTCTATATTCTTCCCGCATAAAACAATTGTGAAATTTGAAGGTATTGAATATCACTTTTAAAACAGAAACAGAACTTCTCCCTCCTCAAATGGTTTCTCAGTGACAAAGGTAACAGAAAGAGGAGGAAGGACAAAGGGAAAGTCGCTAAGCGGTTGAATCCGCCGAGCCATAGATGACCCGTGAGAGGAAATGTCTCGTGCCAGATTTACAATGTCACCTCCGAGAGCAGCTGTCTGAATGAATGAATTTTTTCCTTCAACTGTCCATCCCTCTCACAATGCTTTACTTCATAACTCAGGAAGAGGGAGGATGATGACCTAGTGAACTAGCGTGACTAGTATCAAGCAAAGTAAACCTCTAATTATACGTGTTGCCACATTAGTCTGTGTTCAACACCAATTTTATTACTTGCCTACCGCCCCACCATCATTTTACTCTTTGAAAAAAATCAACAGTCCGACAACTGGCGCTACAGTTACAAACTGCCAGAGGTGTCTCTTTTAGTTTCACATTGGACACGGACAGTGGTCTCCTGGGTAGAAGTCCTGTAATTGTTTGATCTGACCGTCCACCCCTTCCACCTCTGTCATTCTTTAAATCACGTCAGCTGACTTCCTCTTTTGCTGCTGTACTAACAACTATGTTGAATAGAGATCGCAAATTATTGACGTGATCTGGATTAAAGTTTGTTGTCTATGAGTATGACTCCTGAAAGTGATGTGACGCAATCTGCAGAGGGGAGGTTGTATCACTCTGTTGGAGCAGTTGGCCCCAGTGTTATGGGGCTCTGTGCCGACACAAAGACTTACAACTCACTTTCAGCCACAATGGGATGGAGGGAGGACTGAAGGTGCAGTGTGGACTGTTTAGAACTGGGCTTAGGTTAACCCTGGGCCAAGAATATGCATTGTGTGTAAGCTGATAGCAAAGTAAAAAATATTTCCTGTTTCCCTATGTTAGTGTAAAGGACTGTGAGTATTGCAGCTTTAACTCTTTTAGCTACGGTGAGGTAATGAACAGTTGGTGGCGCAGACAGCCCCAGTGCGCCACAGATTTAAATAAGAAACGTGTGTGTGTGATTGTCATTGATCTTGTTTTGGCCTTCGACGGGAGGCGGCTGTGTCACACTTTCAAAAGCTCAGAGAGACACCCAGAAATGTGCCGGCTGCCACGACAACTCAAGTTACAGTATTGGTATTGGTGGTCTTTCTTTCTTTCTTTCTTTCTTTCTTTCTTTCTTTCTTCCTTTCTTCCTTCCTTTCCACTTTTACTCCCTCCAGCCTCCAGCACTGCGTATTAGCCATGTGTGGCCCTTTGGCAAGTTGACTTCATATTAAAAAGTAAGGCCTGGCATTTCTTTCTAAGTGGACAGTGTGTTTGTGTGTGTGTTTGTGTGTTTGTGTGTGTGTGTGTGTGTGCATGTGTGTGTGTGTGTGTATGTATGTTTGTGTCTTTTAGGTTTCTGCAGCTGAATGTGCATGTGTGTCTTTAGTTGGCAGGCCCACTCCAGTCATTATTTATACAAGGGCTGTGTGCTAACTACAAGGCTGAAAGTCAATTTCACGCAAAGTTTCCATTCTGTTATTATTCTAACCCACTTTATCCATCCTCTCTCTCGATGCAAATGTCAGCTATTCTGGGCTCCGAGCGCCATATTAATACTGATAATGAGAGCAACACGCCCTTAAACAGATAAATGAATAAATAAATACATAGGGAGAAAGATAAAGCGGACAGAAATCTGTGTGAAACTACAGTATTTCCACCTTGCCTTGGAGTGTGTGTGTGTGTGTCTCCAACACTGAGGCATCCATACTGAGTGAATAGCAGCTCCCACATCTCTAACAAGAAGGTGAATGGAAAGCAGAGCTGAGCCCTGAACAAGGCTTCACTCTTCTCCGTCACACATGTAATGTGTAGTTCACTCTCTCACACACACACACACACACACACATAAATGTGTCAAGATTTTTTATGGAAGAGTTGAACATTATTGGATGTAGTATACTTTGAATATATTACTGAAAGTGTGATGAGAACATCAGTATCAGTGTCATGTGTGCATAACGTTTGCCTCTGTATATGAGCGTGGTTTCAGTAAAAATATTTTTATGGGGTAATTTGTAAGATATTGCCTGAATTTTTTTTTTGAAGAACGAACTGACTGAGTAATATGTACACTGTGAAATTAATCACCACTCTCACCTTCTGGATCCAAGTTTCTATCTATAACTGAACTAATACAAGCTTTATTTGTCTTGTTACTTCATTGTAAATCAAGTCATTTAAACTCAATATGAACTAAATAAAGCTCACCTAAATAGTCTTAGTCTGTCCATCTGCAAAGTTTGTTGAAATTAATCTCTACTGATAGAGCGGAATGTGAAAACATTTTGGCTATAAGGTTTGTTTTCACTCGTTCTTTTGCTGCATTGCCTCTCACCTGCCTTGTCCATGACTTGTCAAGTGAATGAATAGAAAAGGGGGAATTATTTTGAGGTCTGCCCCAGTTTATTGTGTGCCTAACCATTGACTTGGCTCCCCAATCTGCTAAAATACATTTTGAGACACGACTCAAAATTAAGACAAACAATCTGCAGCCTTTTTAGTTAAAAAAGTTAACAGCATCAATGAATGAATTAATTGATTAATGAATTTGAAAGTATGCATGCTTGTATGTGGATAACAAAATAAGGGTGTGTGCTCTGCTGTGTTATAACCGTTCTAAGTAAGGCAGTGAGAGTGGCCTCTCTGCTGTTGAATGCTGCGGTGTGTTTTTATTAGCTTGTTAGCTGGTCTTGTCTGTTACTGATGACTGCTGCTACGCTCCAATCGCGTTACGTCGTGACATCTTGTGACAGCATAAAAAGCGTTCACAAGCATTTGGCCTGCTTCACGTTCATCTCTCAAAGGTAATTATTCATTCATAAAAGAAACGCTTGCAAAACACTGCAAGATGAACTTCAAGATAACTCTAGCATGTGCGGATAGACGGATCAATGAATTGCCCGGGTGCTGCACTACCCTCGCAGTTTAGTTCGGCCTTTGTCGTTTCCGTCAACATCACTCTATTGACTAACATTCAGAAAATACATTTTTGATGTTTGTGAATAGATTCTGAACCGTGGGAGATAAGAATCACAATTCTTCCATGGAACAATTTTTTGACCCAACCCCGGTGCATTCAGTCCAAGTCTGGTTTCCGGATGTATACAGTGGGAGACTGCTGAGTCCCCTTGCCCACTCTTGAACATCCCATGATCTGAGATTGTGGTCTCAGCAGACTCCAGTCAGCTGATCCTCTAGGTCCTCTAGCTCCATAGCCAATGGAACTAATTAGCTAATTGCTACAGTCAAGGATGGCCAGCAAAGAGCAGCCTATATTTATGGCGCTACCTTCGAATTCTGGCCATATCTTTCAGATTACACTCGATGGAACAGTGCAGATGAAGCAGACATTTTCATTTTAAAAAAAGTGAAATGATCTCATCTAACTGTTAGTTAGGTAACCAGCTCTCATGGCGTTTAGGCTAACATGTAGCATCCTTGTGATTATGTGGCCTTTAAAAGGTGCTGCATGGTCTTTGTCATGCACTGAGCCCTTCTCCTTCTGTCTCGCATGTAGCGCGTGCATAAGTTCAGCAGACATATGAAACTCATCACCGTTTTCTCATTACCTCATCATTTTTCCTTTAATACTCCCCTTTTTTGCCTCTCATTAGGCTATAAATCTGGGTCTAGCTCTCAGGATTTACGGCACGATTTGTGCCTTCAAAAATATGTGTTTCCCTTGGCGGTGTGTCTTCACCTTGAATTCTCGCCAGGGAGGGAAAATAACAAAATCATTTCAATTTTGTGGTTTGTTTTCTTGGCGCTTACTTTTCAAATGGTGTTACCACAAATGGAAGTCACCTACTGGAAATAAGCTGCCAGAGATCTCATTTGTCATCTGATTATTTAAAACCCTTCCTCTTAATTGACTTTTCATGTAATCCCAGGCAAGACAAGATATGTAATGCCTCTAGTGTGTTGTGAACCTGTCCGGGGATTTTTTTTCAGTTGAACATGCCTGATTACCTCTACAAAGAATTGTCTAGCTCAGATGCCTTCTTTTACTGTGAAGAAACTGGGGTTCTGGTCTGTACTTTGCTGTAGTCTGGTTTCTGATCTGCCTACTCTTTTTTGAATGCTGCCAGTACAATCCATCAGAACTGCTTGTGGAATGCTTGAATAGGTTTGGAAACTCTCTCCCCTGACACCTTTCAGATGTGGGATTATGTGGGGCTTGGTCTGTAACGTTCAATCAGACAGTCACTGACCTGAAGGTAGTCCTGTTCGTGACCTTAGAACTCAAACAGGTGAAGAACTGTATAAGTGTATGTTACTCTGTTCGTTTGGTCACTTCAAGGGGTCAAAATGTTATTCCTTTACCTATTATCAAGCAGCCAGTTGTGGCTAGGTGTGTTCTGTCTGGAATGATAAACTGGGCCATTTGACTTTGGAATCGACGTTAGGTATCAACCGCACTCCTTGAACCTTCCAGGATTTTTTTTTTAAAAATAATTTAACTGCTGACATCAGAACTGGGGCTAAAGGTGACAGAAAGATTGTGACGGATCTTTCAGTGACTCCTAGCCATGGTCTTTTGCTTTCTGAAACGACCATCCGAGGGGTTGGAACGCAAATGTTGGCTCAGTTCTTTCTTCTATTATTGGGCGTTAAGACCAGAAACTTTTTTTTTATTTTTTCAACCATCTGAAATGGTTCAACCAAAAGAATGTATGTTCTTAAAGATCACCCAAGCTTTATGTGAGAGAAAGACAAGTCTGTTGATCAGATAGTATTTCATAGCTTATCATGGCTAATTTTCCTATGGTGAATAATGTTTACTTCTGGTTTGTCCTTACTTGGTCCCACCTCTTATGTCAGGTTTTTTTTTTGTTTTTTTTTGCAGCTGTCTTTGATTTTGATGTTTGCTTTGATGTTTCAGTGGAGCATGGTAGCTGTGTAGTTATTTACATGACTTATGTAACACTGGAAAGCAAAGTGTTGGAGATTAGATTTCAGCCTCCAACTGGTGTTTGTTTTCTCAGGACTTCTCGGAGGAGAGAAAAAGGAGAGTGGTAGCATGTAGAGAAAGAGGTGAAATTAAATCTCTGGAAAAGGTTAATGTGGTCACGCTGATTTGGGATCTCAGGTTTCTCTTGAAGACTGACTTTCTTAGGTTAAGGTTAAGTGTTACTTAAATTGATCTGTGTGGGGGAAATTATTGGCCTATTGGCCATGCCAATGGCAGAGCTATTCTTGTGTACTATGTAGAATTTTGCTTGAAGAAGTTTATCATTAAAGTGCTGCTAGAGGAATGGTGACAGCTTAACTTAAAGTGGTTGAATGTTTTCAGCACATTTTATTGCACTCTGTATTATACTATGAGAGATCCTAGCACCTTAAGGCAGTTAACTGGTGTTCAGAATAAAGTTGGGCTAATGCCATCGTCCATCTCCGATTGGCTGACAGCCATCGACTACTAATGCCTGCCCACCATTACATCATGATTCAAAGAGGCTTCCCACCAGAAAGCACAATGAAGTGGTGTGACCCCTCAGAGGTGCCATAGGCCATCAGTTGTTGTTGTTTGTGATATGTGGGGAGAGGGTATGAAAAGAAGAAGTGTGTTGCTGCTCAGTGCAGTAACATTACGTCTCCATGTCCCATTTATTATTTTCTTCCTGAACCAACTCAGTTATGAGAACCCAAGACACTTGGTTAAATTTGTGGCGGTGGTGTTTATTTTACCACGGGCCGCTGTTTCGCTCAGTCATGCCGATTTTACACACAGTTTTCATAGCTTAGCTTCCTTGGCTATTCGGCCAACGCTGTTTTATGCACATGAGGCTGACGTTGCGGTTTAAACCTGACACAGGATGCAGAGTGGTAAGTGGAGATAGTTTCCTCTGCAGGGTGAGACAGTTGGAGATTCATGTCAGAGCAACGGTGGGAAACAGCGGCAGCTACGGCGGTGAGCTAACACGCAACTTCTGCTTTAAGACAACACTGAGGGGACCGATTAAATACAAATCCCTCCAGAAAATAATCATGCAACACCAATGATTTGTGAAAATTCAGCCTATCACTTTAGTTTTTTTTATGTAAACTTTACACAATGATATTTTTCATAATATGTTTGTGTTCAAATGGCAGAAGAATGGTTATTACACTGTCTACTGACTCCCACAAGTGAGAACAACTAAGTGAAACGGAACGAAACAACCTCAACCTCAATGAACGTTATCTTAAATACATTACAACCTCCGTAATATTTTTCTCCTCACAACTAATTATTATTGAAGTTATAATTACATTGAAAGTTGAAATACTAGTTGGATGGAGCCTGCTCTGGTAGCTCAGGAGCGAACGGTTGGTGCCATTGCCCAATCACTCACGCACACAAAACCACACACACACACAGACACACACACACACACTTTGGTTGGATACAAGCTGATTAACCCTCCATGTTCAGTTTCCTAACTGCAGGCCAAATAGAACCATCAGCCAGGATGGTGGGTAACTGAGGTATGTTTATATATGTGTGTGTGTGTGTGTGTGTGTGTGTGTGTGTGTCGTTCTCCAAACCCACATTCAGCAACTGTCTACACTATAAATACCATTTGACAGTAAGCTGAAGCAGACGTTACCTCGCAGAGGATGATGAAACGTCCTCTGCTCTCCGTGCTTTCCCTGGCCTACCTCCTCCGCCCTTCGTCTTCCTCTTGGACTCAGTGGAAAGAGATTAAGTCATTTAACTTCATTCCATCCTCGGGATCACCCAGCCCATTTCAGGAGATAGTAAATTAGCTTTGGAAGCAGTTTGAGTTATCTCATCCCACTGGCAGATTAACATTTAACTATAAACTCCTTTATTTTCTTCAAGAAGTGAATAGACGACATCATTCGTTAAAATGGATGTTTTCTCTATGTGGGTGTTAACAGCTGCGGCTTGCATCCATTTGGCCTACATGCAAGAGTTTGGTTACCACGTTCTCATCGAAATGCATCTCCATGAAGGTTTGCACTGACAACTTGAACTGTGAAGTCATTTAATCCATCTGGCGATCGGCCATTTTACCTGAATGAGGTTTTGTCTGAATGAGGCCTTCATCTGAGTAAGACCCACTGAACTGTCAGCTGTCAGATTTGGGTAATCTAGAGCCAAGAGGTGTGAAATAAAAAAGATGTTGTTTTTCTTTTTTGTTTCAACTTTTCATTATGACTCAATTATTACTGAATGGGCAAGCAGGTAACACTACACTTGTTTCCTGATTGCTCACACTACTTGTTCTTGGTGAGTAAATGTTTATCTGTGAAGCACTAACATGTAGAGCAGGGATCTCGGTACTGCGGGGTCCTGGGCCACCCTCCCCATCTGTCCTTCACTCCCTTTCCCCTATTAACATTATCAGGTTCCCTATCATTACTGTTTTAAGTCCCTCATATTGCCAAACAGGCACTTTTCGCTTTGACGACGAATCCTCTGCCATCGTCTTGTCAGTAAGCCCTCCCTACTCCACACTAACAGCAGGAACACACTGGCCCAACCGTTGGACGTCTGAAGCGTTTGGGGAGACTCGGACAAGGTCGGGAACAAATATGTTCGGTGTGTACAGCTGCGTTGGAAGCATTCGGAGCCGTGCGTCTGATCCGATTCAAGATGCGAAGTCTGAGGAGGCGGGCTGTCGGACGTCTGAGCCATTGGATTCTCTGATTGGTTGTGTGCCAGCTGTATGACCATTCTGATTGGCGGTGTGTTAGCGAATCAGCGCAGTGTGTGGGAGGGGCGGAATACTGTGTGTGCTTTGTTTTTCTATACACTCCGTTCCGTCATTCACTGT
>OMLP01032800.1:11016-24144 GCA_900302685.1 Spondyliosoma cantharus | reverse complement strand
CCCATCTATCCTTCACTCCCTTTCCCCTATTAACATTATCAGGTTCCCTATCATTACTGTTTTAAGTCCCTCATATTGCCAAACAGGCACTTTTCGCTTTGACGACGAATCCTCTGCCATCGTCTTGTCAGTAAGCCCTCCCTACTCCACACTAACAGCAGGAACTGTGCATTACTATTATTTTTGTCATTTTCCTTAGTAAAAATATATATTTTTGCTTTCTTCTTGCGTCTCGGGGAGTGATGTCACGTATGTTGAAGAAGTTGGTTGGGCGGTATGTTGTAGAGGAAATGCTGCCCTTAAACTCGTTTCATGCCATAATAAACAAGATCCCTACTACTATCAATGCCTTGCTTGCCGTTACTGATAAAAATTCACAATAAAGTGAGCATTGGCAAAACCAGTTGTCATTTTTAAGTTGAGGCGGCGTGGGTGTTGTCGGCAGCTGCAGAATGTAACTAATAAAGTAACTTGTAAACTAACTTAGTTACTTTTAAAAACAAGTAATCAGTAAAGTAACTAAGTTGCTTTTTTTTAAAGGAGTACAGTAAGGTAAGGTAACTGTGGCAACACTGGTGATGAGTCCACAATTGGGTTGATTTTAGCCATGATTTCATACTAGACGTAAACACAGAGAGGGCAAATTTGCCAAACCCAGAAGCTCTTCGCTATATTGCATCATATTTTCACTTTTGTTGGTCATTTTCTGAGTGTGATGTTATGAACTCTTTTGATGGGGGAGGAGCCAGACCATTGATCACTTTGTACACTGAACAAGCATCGGCAAGACACACAACGTGTTCAAAGGTTAGGAAGTTATACCTCTGAAAGATGTTACAGTCACGGTAACTTGATGGCTTTAAAACTGGACAGTTTGAGAGAAGAACATTGTGACTCAAGCCCAAGAAGAGTGTTTTTTTTTTCTAAACTCGGATTGCGAGTGAAGTTGTCCTGAGTTTAGAAACTCAGTTTATTGTTCAGTTACCACTTTCTCAGCAAGAGAAATAGACTACTTGTAAGATATGGGTCCACAGTTAACCACATAAGTCAGATTTCCAGTCTTAAAGATAATGAAAACAACGGCAGACTTCCATGTATTTGGGAATAGTGATTGATTAATCGACATGTTGACCAAGTATGCAGTGGAAGTGCTGAATGAGTTTGTATCCAGTTCGATCCCCGCGAGATACATCTTTCACCTTTGAGGTCTTCAAAGTACTTCAGTTACATTAAAAATCGTTTTGGTGGGGTTTGGTTTCAATGTTTTTTTCTCTCTTGTGCCAAGGGTGTGTCAGATTCTGCTATTTCATTAGGGTCATTGGTTAAAATTCCCTGTATTTTCAGTTGACCTGATTCTGCTTTTCAGTCTTTGCTAATTTTGCTGTTATTCCATAACATTTTAATAAGTATCTCTGGTATACCTCATAACAGACCATGGAACCTCAAGTATTTTTGTTACCTGATAGCATAGGAAGAAAATGTCAGGCAAAAGTCCTTTTGAAACCACACCTGGGATAGCAGCAATGAGATTAATGACTAATGACTGTCACTTATATCTACATGAGTACTGGCTTCTTCTCACTGGCTGTTGCCAGTCATGACTGTGATTGTGACATGGACAAAAAAAGACTTCCTGTATGAACAAATATTTTGACATTCTGATATATACTGACTCGCACACCAGGCCTAGGTGCCTCATTGGCAGTTAAGGGGGAGAATTATTGAATTATTATGTACCATAGGCCTCGCCAAGCTGTAGTGGGAGAAACTGTCTGATATCTTGTGCGAGCGGGACTAGCATCCACATAATTACTCCTCCTCGCCAGCATACATTTCAGCATACCGTCCACCCAGGTGAGTGATACCATCGTGCTGCCGGTGAACCTAATTGCTGGTCTTACAAACAACCAGACTTCTGTCCAGTTTTCCTTCTTCTTATTAAAAAACAATTGTTTTCCAAACTGTAGACTTGATAATTTACTGTAAACTGGGTTGGCATTGTCACACAGGTTTTTGTTTATCCCTCGCAAGCACTGATCTAGCAAATGAAAGCGGTGCGCTCAATAGTCTTCCTTTAATGCTTCAAGTCTCTTTATGTCAGCCTTCATCAACTGAGCCTCACATCATATACAGGAGCTGCAGGAATGGTGGCACAGCGAGAAGAAAAGAAGACACGTGATGATACACAGGATGTTCTCTGTTCGCAAAAATGAGGATGCTTTGTGGTTAAGTCTGAATAGGAGGTTGTTTTCATGGGCCCCACCTACCAATGCTTCCATCCTCCTTCACCCACCCTTCTTTCCAGCCATCCTTCACTGAACCATCTGGCCTTTCAGAAGTCATGTCAAATTTGTGTGCGTGTGTGTTTGTGTGTGTGTGTGTGTGTGTGTGTGTGCGTGTGTGTGTGTGTGTGTGTGGGTGGGTGTGTGTGTGTGTGAGTGGTTACAAGACATAATAACACATCTGCTCCTGTTTGTAACAGCCATCCGATTTTTTTATTGCATGTGTTTGCATGTGTTTGGGTTTGTTCCATTAAAAATGTATGAGCATGTGGACAAACGTGGGGCAAAAAGGATGCTGACTCATACTGACCACACTCGCATCAAGGATGTCAAACAAAGAATACTTGGCAGTTTTGTAAATACAGAAGTAAGCTCGGTAGGAAATCTCTGCAGGTTGCAGCTGCATCTGCAGCTCAACTTTGTAGCTGCCGACTACATCCAAACATTGCTTAGTGACAGCCTGTACATTACCCCACAATTTGTTTTATCTCCCCAGAGTAATCTCTTACGCTTAATAGTATAAGTATATATATAGTAAAGTAGTGTACTTTGGCGGCCGTTTATATACGTACCTGGGCGGCCTTCCCAAGTACTATATATGTGTGGGATACACTGCACTTCAAAACAGTTACTTTTTCATAGGGAAGATTTCTCTGTTTACCTCGCACAAAATGTTATCATCATCAGCTATGAGGAATCTTTTTATTTTAAAGATTGATATTGGTGTCAGCCGAGAATTTCATAATTGGTACCTCTAACACAATATAATGTACACTACATACAGTTGTAAAGCAACCTAAACAATGAAATGTTGTACATTCTCGAGTGCTTATATGTAAATGTGCTGCTACCAGCTACCTTAGTGGCAGGGCTGCTGTCATGTTTACATTGTAAACAATGGAGGAAGCGTCTTTACCCAGAGTCAGACGCATCGATGATATGGCAAAGGTTTTTCTAAAATGGAAGACTCTCTTGGCCAGTCCCTAAACACTTGGTTTCAAATCTTAATCTTACTTTCAAAATATCAATTATCCATGAATAAATAAGCCACATTTAAAGTTAAAGTGGGACTACATATTATTAAAAGAAAAGGAACACTGTCTGAACTGCTTTTTTCCATGCAGAATATAGTGATCAGCTAATAGCAAAAATATTTTTGAATTAGAAATGGCCTTGAGTGACTCCCTTTCCTTGGCTGAGCTAAGGAGACGCTTGTAGCTTCATACCATTACCTGGCATCGCCTGAGTATGGTGGAAATAGGTATGTCTCTGACCCTGGACTACATCTTGACTTGTGCGTGACATCACCTTTTTCCAGCTGTGCCACTGGAAGAACACAAATACAGAATGACATGAAGATTATTATTAGGCAAAGGGAAGAAAGAAGAAGATAGAGTCAGTAGGACAAATAGAAAATGTGTGCACAGATCCACAAACACTGTGAGTACTAAGCTACGGAGACAACCAGCCATATTATAGCCCGGTCAGCCAATCATCAGTTAGTAATCTGTGTGTTGTGTGTTCTCGGAAATGAAGTAAGAATGGTCTGATTGCACATACACAAACACAGGTCACTGCATGTTGTGAAATGGGGGGTCAATCAGCGGCGTAATGAAGACGGCTTGTTTGAATTTCCTGTGTGCTGATTGATAACAGCCTTCTTTATATACCCAGGATCAGACACACACACAAACGCACGCACAAACACAAACACACACACACACACATACACACACACACACACACTCTCAAACACAAACACTTTCAGCCCTCTGCTGCATGAACCTGAGACACCTCCATGCTCTGCTCATGCCGTCTGTTTTCGCCATTAGCTCCGGTCAGATATAACAAGCTATAAAATGATTTGTTACAGCGTCAGGATTTACTCTGAGGGCTCTCTAGAGTTCTTTTCAGTCAGGTGAGGGGGAAGTTAAGGGTTAGAGGTCACTTGAAGTGTGTAGGAAGCAGTTTAAGGTTGTTCCGAGGGTGCAAAGAGCCGTTTGAAGGCGAGGCTAAGGCTACCTTGACGGGCTGGTTAGAGGTTCAGGGTGTTTGCATGGTGAGGTTTAGAGTTACAATTATTTTCTTAGGTGGGGGTTGAAAGTTTGAGGGGATATATTGAGGCTCAGGGCAGGGTTAAAAGTTTTTCATTTTTTTGACTGTTTAGATTTATTGTGTGAATGTAGTGTGTAAATGAGGTTAAGGTTATTTTAGGGCGAGTTTTTACTGGGATGTGGTGCTACTTCAAAGCAGGATGGGTTATTGGGTAAATGCTCGTTCTTTATGCTTTTAAAGCAAATCTGCTGTTAGGAGGTGAAGGGAAAAAGTCACTGACCTTTGATCGTGTTACACACTCTCTCCTCGCACCACTTCCAGCTGTGCCAAGAGCAGTGTCAGGGCCATTACTACAAAAAAGTAATGTATTACACATTACTCATTACTTAAAAAAAGTAGTCCTTTACTTTACTTTATTACTCCAGTAATAATGCTCCAGTAATGCGTTACTTTTGCATTATGGGCAGCGTTTCCTCCAGTATGAACGATGCAACAAGCCTGTCCATCTCTACTTTTGTTACCTGCTGTTTAAAGTCACGCTTTGGCTCTTGGGCGGGGTCGAAAAACACACTCGGTCATCACTCTGGCCCTGGGTCCTTTCGCGACTAGCACTTTGCAGGTGCTTGGAGAGATTTGTTGTCGCGTTCATAGTGTTGGATAGGTGTATCTGGCCTGGGCACACTATGCAGTTTACCATCATATTCGTGTCTTTCACCACAACAAATTAAAAATAACGGACACATCTCCACCCCTCAAATCGCGATTTTTGTCCTCTTTTTTCCAAATGTGCGAAGTCATGACAAGAAATCGGGCGCTTGCTGCGCAATGGTCAAGGCATGGCAAGGCACGTTTCATAATTTTTTTTCTATCGGCCCATTGTGCAGACAAATGAAGAAGAACTTATGTAATGCAACTACAGCCTTGCTAGAAGAGTAACGATTACTTTGGGATGACTGAATTTGGAACAGTAATTCGTTACATTTCTGGTTACAGACAAATGCAATGTGATTACAGTAATTCATTACTTTGTGATTTGTAACACGCAGCTCTGGCTGAGAGTACGGCTGTAGTTCTGGAAGTAACACATTTCAAACAGAAACCGAACAACACCAAAATAGAAGAACTTTTGCGAAGTCGTCAGTTAATATCAAGGAAGACGATACTGAATGGTAGACTGAAGAGGATGAATAGATTACATTTCCTTCATTTCAGCAGGCTGACATTCACCTTTCCTCACCTCTCTATTCCCCCACTTGATCAGATCATTGTTTTCAATGTAATTTAACCCTCATTACTTGACAGACAGACAGACAGACAGACTGTAGAGAGATAGTTGGCTCATGACAGTGTCACTGGATTTGTGGGAGCTTGTTAGCATCTGCCTCTGGTATGAGGAAAGAACTTCATGCTAAGCCTTATTCAATCTTCAATCTGCGTTGTGTGGTTACACCAGAAAAGTTGCAAAGTTAATTACATGAGTATGTCTTGGTGAAATTGGTGGTACTAAAGGTTTGGTGAAGTATGGGACTACATTGCAGGGCTTGTTGGTGAACCACTATAGCTGGAGAGCTAGCCACTAGTAAGCTAGCAGGCCAGGAAACACTTGAACTAGTCAATAGTTAGCTGAACTTATTCTGCTTGTTCTACTCACCTTGGAGTTTTGATTTCAGGTTTGTAAATCATTCAATTCAGTCACAACTTATTTCAGAAGGGGAAAAGGTTCTCTGAGTTAGCTTGCTTGGTCTCTAATGGGACAATGAGTGAGTATATCATTGACTCCTGTCTGCAAACCATGTCTCTCGTACTACAGTTATACAGTTAACTAATACTCAGGCAGAGGAGGGAACAACATAACTCATGAGCTTCGACCAAATGCTGATGTCTTGGCGGTGTCTTCCCAATTAGCAAATGCTCCCTACACTACATCTTTCCAATGTAACTTCCATTTCACTGTGCCAGCATCTGCGCGACGTATGTGTGCTATCTGGCGTTCACCAGGGATGATCTGAAAACTACAGGTTTGAAATAAATTCTGTTGGTGTGGAGTTGGAAAGAAGTGGCCTACCAGACCTCTGTGGCTCGTTCCCCGTCGCTGCTGCAGGCTGTAGACACGAGAACCATCGAGAAAAGAGCAGGTACTTTCAAAAAATACCTGGGTTCTATCGAAGGCTATCTTCAACAAATCAGATCAACGGTAGGGAGAAAACAGTAGAGCCCGTTGTTAAATCAAACTCTCAGGATTCTGTCAAGAGAAGGGATGATTGATAGATTGTATCAAGGAAATAAATGAGTGATGGCAAGAGGGGCATGATACCCTTAACTTACCTCGTTAGAACCAGACCAATCCGAGGACATTCTTCAAACTTCCAAGTATTTGAATAAATGGAGAAGATGGTGGCTACAAAGGCCAGGAACTGTCTGAACAGAAAACCAAACAAATGGGGTGTAAAACTCTTTGTTTTGGCCCACCGCATTCATGGCTTCATTTCAGATTTCTCAATTTACTGGTATAAGTCAACATTTCCAGCTGGAACTGGACCTCACGGACAAAACAACTTTGTGGACATTGATTCCATCTGTTCTGGAGTGATTTTTACACCCAGCCCATGATTCAGAGACAACATGGGTTCGGGGCCTGTGGCAAAAACCCAACTACATTTACAAGCAGTTAGAACAAATTAATTCAGAAAACACTCTCTAAATATTTACTATTCATCAATTAAAAAAGCAGGGAATTACATGTTATAGGATAAGTGACTCAAATGATTGATATGTTATTGAAATCTTCTCATCAATTAATTGTTCCAGCCTGACAATAACTGGCAAACTATTTTTCTTTCAGATACATGTGAAAACACATATCAGAGATCAACAGGTCACAAAATGGGTGTGAGAAGGGTCTCAAAGTAAACACTGAGTGACACACACTCGCCCAAACTGCTAGATTTTTTTTCTTTTGCACGGCATAATGACCTGGTTTCATTCTTGACCTAATTTTCCGTCAGCGGCCTGCCAGCATCTTATTCAGTTTGGATGGAGGCCATGGCTCCATATGTTGCTGTACTCTGACAGAGAAGAGGAATCAAATTATGCAAAACCCTCCCTTTCACAGAAGAAAAACTCTGACAAAACTCAGACATCAGCAATGCCATGAAGCTGTCTTTAAAATCATTGATCCTACGTCTGTTTTTATTTCAGAGCAGGAGGATGTGGCTGTTTACCAGACTGGGAAAGTCTGATAACATATTGCTGTTGAATTGTATTACGAGAAATGCAGGATCAAATGATTTTGGAGCCTGAACCATACTAAAAATCAGGAATTCGGGACTCTCACAGCCTGAGGAAAGAAGCTGCTCTGTTGTTTGGTGGTGCATCAGTGGATACATCTGTACCAGATGGCAGCAGGGTGAACAGTCTATGGCTGAAGTAGGTGCTGTCTCTTTGGGCTCTGTGCACTGATATCATTCTGTAAATGGGTTCCAAGGATGTTCTTAGTGGATTTAATCACCATAGAGCCTTTCTAGTTCTTCCGGCCAGTTTGTGTTCCTTGTCAGGATACTTTCTATTGCTCCTCTGTGAAAGAACTTCACTGTGGAATTTAGCCCTCTTAAGTCTCTATAAAAAGAAGAAGAGCCTTTTCTGTCCTTTTTTTTTTTTTTAAGTCACGGTGGTGATATCCTTTTTTAGTGTTTTTTTCTGCAGTGAATCATCATAACATTACTGGTGTTTCCAAATAAAAGCCCTCCCAGAATAGTTTGAACTTGCTACATCTCTGACAGAAGTTATACTGCAGTACACAGGACCAGGGGACACACGCACATTATATATGGGCATGCTCAGACGAACGTACAAGGCCATATGGACATACAGCCATAACTGCACGCACAGGCTTTTCTATCCCACACACACGTGCGCACACACACACAAATACAGAGCTCACTGACTCTGGTGAGGATGATGATGATAATGATGATGGGACTTCCAGACCTGGACATAAGAGCTGGCTCGCTTCTCAACTGTGACGCACTGTGACTTGAGATTTATAATAGCTTGACGTCAGCATCTCTCATAGGCTTCCCGTTAAGAAAGGTGAGCCTGCAGTGTTAGTGTGTGCGTGCGTGCGTGCGTGCGTGTGTGTGTGTGTGTCTATGAAATAGTACAGTTTACACTGCACAGCAATTTGAAGCCTCAGTTGAAACTGGTTTCTCTGCATCTCTCTCAGCTTTGTTTTGTTTCCAAGCAGTTCCGAGCCTTGCAAAAGTTTTTCTCTCCTCACCCTGTGCGTTGTATGGCACGAATTCAATGTGAAACATCTGGACATTATATTGGCACTCTTTCACATATACATCCTAATAAATGACACATATGTACGGTCAAATGGAAATGCACATTCTGCAAACAAACCAGCTGCAGAAAGTCTACATTTCAATGTCATTTCCAATATGTATCCTTAAGGAAGGAGGATCAAACAGCCAAGCTATTCACAGTATACCACATGGATGCAGAGTACCATGCTATACAGCCTAATGGAGAGGCGTAAGCCGGTATGTCCTTAGCTAACTGGTGTTACTGCACTGTACAATATGGAAAACAGGCACAAGCCAGATTTAAAAACACACACACATTACCAAGTGATTGTTCTTGCTACTGGATGTGTTAGGGAAGCGACGCAGCATGTCTTATGGTGGTGTTAATACACTGCAGCGTGTTGAAACGCAGCCAGCTGGAGGTCTGGGGTCCAGAAGAATTCCTCCAGTCCTCACCCACATATCCAGCCTGATAGTTTTGAAATGGGAGAAATTGATGTGTTCAGTGTGTTCAAATGCGTTAACTAATTTTCTGATTTCATGGGGATATAAAAAGATATACATTTGCAACATCTTGGTGACAAACTATAGATGCCAGATGGCAGCAGTGTGAGCAGACTGTAGCTGGGGTGGGTGTTATCTGTTAGTTTCCTTCGGGCTCTGTGCAGACATCTTACTTCACCGCTGTCACTGATGCTCAGGAGATGGTTTAGAATGATGTGCTGGGTGGTTCCAATCACTTGCTGTAACGCCTTCTTGTCCTGAACGTTGATGCTGAACTATGGCATCAAAAACAGAATTTGTCATAGAAAACCAAACCTTAACTTACAAAAGCAAGTTATGCAAGTATGTTGTGCCTGTTTCTCTCTTTAAGTCTGACGTTAGCTAATGGCAGCTATCTATGAGCTACCACAGCTAATGTTAGCTAACGTCAACTATAATAGCTAACGTAAGCTTTATCCTGGCTCACAGTCATGTTCTCTTGGCCTCCTGGTCCTCCCTGGCCCTGTTGGGGTTACTCTTCCACTCCTTGGAGTCTCTTTCCGCTGCCTGTCTGCTCCACCTATAGGGCCCGGAGACACTGAAGCTGCGCGTCCAGTTGTGGTGGTTTGTTTACGACTCACAGACAGCTACGTCAGCTCCACCGCTGGCTGTTTGTTTTGAACAACTGTGAGTAAAACACAAGCGCAACCCATTAACACCAGACAGCTACTAAACATGCTGTTTGGAAATTACAAGGTGTCAGTTACAACAAGCAGAGATTTTTGGGGTCCTGGTAGTCCACTGGATCCCTCCTGGGTGACCTAGACCAACCAGAGAGAGGGAGTGAGCTCAGTAGACCACAATTAAATTACTGACTAATCAGAGTACAAAAGAGACAAGCATGCTATTTCCTAACTGTATGTTCAGTGGCTGCCTGGTGTTAATGGGTTGTGCTGTTTTTTCTCATTGATGTTTAGAAGATAGTCTCCGTCAGTGCTGATGAGGCAGACTATGAGCTGTAGTTGCCCCTGGTGTTGCAGCTGCAGTGTCTCTGGACTTGTCTCAGTGGAGTGGACCAGCCAAGGAGCAGAGCAGCGGCAGGGCAGCCTGTCCGCCCTACTAATGGGCACTGAGACACTGATGCAGAGTGATCCCGACAGCAGCATAAGACTGGGACAGAGGCCAGAAAGAAGGGTTTGTTCACCTGAAAAACTACAGCTTGAAAACCACCAAAAACAGACATTACCAGAGCTACTGTGACGGTTAACAGTTTGATTGAAATGTTAGGGTCTAGGTTTAAGTGAAAAAATGTTGGGTGCTAGAGAGTTTCAGGTGGACACATGAAAGCCACCGGTGTCCAGTCAGTGTCATTGTCGTGTAGTTCAGACTCACTGCAATGTCTTTAATATCCTGAAGATGTGAGTCAAAGTCAGCAACTAATAATACTAATAAACTTTCTTTCTGCCGTTGTACATAGGCCCTTACGTAAGATATGTTAGCTGACAGGGGCTAACGTTAGCTGTGAGAACTGACGTCTAGCTAACATCAGATCTTTGTTCCAGCAGAGCAGCCAGACGAGAATGATGTCAAATGAAAAGGAACTCTGTGTGAAAAAAGGTTTCAGGCAAAATCACCATGCCTGAATAAAAGAATTCCCAAATTATCCCCCAAAAAATTATATAATGATGATACCTACAAATATTTCAGTGACCATGTTTCCTTTGTTGGTTCGGGTTTTGTTTTCAATGAAACATTTTATTTTTTATGCTAAAATTGACTGTCACTGTTATGGCTGAACAAGTCATTGACATATGGAGTTAATGTGGCTGCAGATGAAAAGTTTATGGCGCTTTAATTCAGTTAAAGTTTGTTTCTTTTCCTCAGGATGATGTGCGCATATGTTTTCTTGCCTCTACAGTCTGCACAATGAAGGAAAGAGTTAGCTGTTTTTGATGGACACCACCAGACACCAAAGCTGCTCAAGAGTGCGTTTTACACCTGAACTTTTCTTTTAAGATGTATCTGTTTTGAGTATAATGTAGTCCTATCATTTTTATAATGTGCACTTCAGGTAAAACACATCCTTAGAGTAAAGTAAAGTTGAGTTCAAACAAAACAACATGCCACATTATATTGCATCTATCACATAGGTGTGTTGTTGGACCTCCTGAGGAAACTGAGCTGTCAACAGGAGTTGCTGATGGAAAACATTCTTCATTCCAGTCAGTTTAAAAAGGACACATCAATTGAAGGCTTTTCTCTTTGGGCTTTCCTCTAATGACCTTTGTACCCTGCGATGTTAAAGTTAAAAGAAAAGACAGCTCTTGAATGTGAACCAGACAGTTGCCAAGCTGGATGAAAATGACACCCTTTGTACCTTTTGGAAGCAACCTTTGAGACAGACAGTCGTTCTCTCCTTCTTAATTTTTTGGGGTTGAAAGTAGTAATGTTTACCATGTTGGGTTAACCTCCAAAGAGCAGGGAGTAGTTTGCATGCACACATAAGGGGAATGAGTTATACCCAAGAAATGATAGCAAGGGGAATCGGTAGGGTGGCCACGTTTGGGAGCGCGTGTCAAAGTTTGACCCCGCAGCACGGTGGCTTACCTTTTCAGACAGACACACTTTGCAAGAAAGCTCTCACTTCAGAACCTCCTAAACAAGCTAGAATAAAAAGTCACACACACACTCACTCACACACACACACACACACACACATCTGTACAAAAAAAGTACACAATCAAATCCAGAACAGCCTACCCTCATGAGTCTCTCCACCCTGTTTGCTTGACAGAGAAGTGTGTGTTTGTGTGTGCGTGCATGCGTGTGTGTGTGTGTGTGTGCGTGTGTGCGCTTGAGCGGGGAATCTGTCTTCATGCGTGCTGAGAGGTGTGCAGGTTGGCTGCTGTTTTGACAGGCGTGCCTTGAATACCAGCCTTTTTCTGGGAAGAGGGAAACACACAGAATCAAAACAGGCTGGCTAGAGCACACAGTCATGACTTTTCATCCCCTCTCTCTGCCGCTGCACAGACACGCACTGATGGCCTGGTGCAGGAAAGTTAGCACACTTTCACGAACCCTTTTAGCCCACTGACACCGCCGAGGTTTAGGCGGTAGTGCCTTTAGGATATAAGATATCCATATTGCCCGTTATCTGGCCCATTGTTAGTGACGAACAGGGAAAAGTTCACCCAAAAAAGACAATCCAGTCTTTGTCTACTCACCCACATGCAGATGGAAAAGTCCAGTTATGTGTTATAGTCCACAAAACTTCACAGCAAAATGTCCTAAAGCATAGAGCCAGACCTTTTGGAGGAACAATCGGTCTCTGCTCTGATCCAGAGCCATTTACTGATGGAAGGAGAGATTTTGGGGGATTAAAGAGTTGATTAATTTTGACTCCCTTTTGTCAACCTGACTGCAATCACATTCCGCAGAGGCGACCTCCATTGTCGGGTGTTTATGTACTGTAATGATGACTTTTTTTTCTGTAATGAATGAATCGAAATCAACACGTTATTTTGACGCCTCTAATTTGAATGCAGAATCTTGCACATGATATATTCAGATTTGTTTTAAGGAAAACACATTTTTCACGTCGTTATATATTAAATGTTAACAAGGACAAGAAGTGGATGTCCCCAGTGGCAGCTAAGGCCAAGACGACAATGCCCCGTTGTCACGGACAGGATATAAAATGTATTAAAGCTTGGTGGATATTTTGAAGCATAAAACATTATGTGTTAACATGGATTACTCAGAAACAGGATAATCTCACAAGGGGGAAGGTGTTATTAATTTAAATTAAATCCATGGATGTTTCACGGCCAGTTTTCGTCAGACCTCGACCTGTGTATGTGCGTATGACTGAACATATGTGTGTGTCTGTGTGTGTGTGTGTGTGTGTGTGTGTGTGTGTGTGTGTGTGTGTGTATGTATGTATGTGTGTGTGTGTGTGTGTGTCAGGGGTGTGATTCTTCCGGGTGTTAAAATCACACACA
>OMLP01032800.1:0-10996 GCA_900302685.1 Spondyliosoma cantharus | reverse complement strand
GGGGTGACTGAATAATAGGACAGTTTGATGGCTGACTGGGGCAGGGAAGGGTCCAAGTTATTACAGTATCTCAATCTCTATTAGATTTAATCTCATTCAGGGGGCCAAACACTGATGTCACTGTTGACTTTAATACAACAGAGCCAAGCCAACATCCATCCAGTATGAGATTTCACTGGGATGTGTGTGTGTGTGTGTGTGTGTGTGTGTGTGTGTACATTTACTCAACACTTGAGAGCGGACTTGAATGAACAATATGCTGAGAGTTACAACACACACTTTTTTCCCTGTAATCTATCCATCCTTTCATCGCTCATCGTTTCAACACACACATGCTCGCCACACACTCCCTCTCCATCATCATATCTCACCCTGATAAGAGTCCCGCAGCTCAAGCAGAAATCCTCCCGCTGGAGTTCTCCACTGCAATTAACTGGCTTCAGGGTCATCTGGCCTGCACGCTGCCTCGTGCTGCAGCACAATGAACAGTGCCGAGAGGAATGCCACCTTTTCTGCCCATAATAACACCTCAATCCCGACTGGCTTCTTGTTTTTTAAGCTCAGCTGTGTTGTTCTGGCCTCCTTGCTGTCAGATCGGCAAAGCGAGGTTTAAATTAGATCGAATCTGGGGGGGCTTTTGGGTTCAGATTAGCTGGCTGTTTATTTTGACAGGCCTTTCTGAAGCAATTGTCTCCGACCACAATCTTTTCGAGTGTCCGTGTGGCCCTTTAGTGCCTGTTGAGCTGATCTCAATGGGCCTTGTTGGTTGGAGGTCAGCAGTCTGTCGCAAGGCTAACACACAAAAAATGACATAACATTGACACATATTTTGGTTCAATACCCTATTCTTCTTTTCTTTTCTTTTTTTGGTTCCTGAATCACTTTTATCTAACTAGCGCTTCATCTGTTCACTCGATGCTAACACATAATGGGCTAACGTGCTAACGTGCTAACGGAGAGCATAGAGCCACCCGGAGTGACATTGGGTTCTGCTCTGATCCGGAGCCATTTACTGACAGGAGGAAGACCAGGGATTGCTTTTTAATTGATTCGAAAGTGGATCCATCATCACTCTGCAGCGATCCACAGAAGGGGCCTCCATTGTTAGCGGTTAATGCACTGCGATGTCAACTGACAACTGCAGCTGGAGGGGAAATATACTTTACTTCATGAACCTTACATTATAGAGAGGAGAGGAGAAAAAGAGAGAGAACCTCAGTCTCTGGTGATTGCTGAGTTGACTGACCTGAAGTCATCTTGAACATTGTTGGACACATTTGGGATAATGTAAGTAAACAGTTCAGCCAAAATATATTACATATTACAATGACCTGCAACACACCACAGAAAATGCACATTACATAGATCACGCGGCGAGCAAAATGTCATCAACTCAAATAAAGTCGCTGCATATTATTCACCATTGAACACAACACACATTCCCTAAAGGGCCTAGGTCAATTACAGGAGCATTATGGTGATTATCCTTTAGGGAGATACTCTTTAACAACCACAGCTATTCGGTGGTTCTCCCTGAACTGGTGGAACTGAAAGGTGAGCCGGGACATTATTCTTCCTCTCCACACTGTTCCCTCCCTCAGTCTCATGTTCCTCACTGAAAAAAGTGCAGCCCTGAAGGAAAAAAAAAAAGGAAAAAACGCAGCATTGGGTAGCCTCAATCTGAATCCCCGGTCTTCTTCCTCCTCCTCCCCTGGTGGCAGATGGGATATTGAACTCAGACTGGCTCTTGCCCCTGGGGATTGGGGGGTGAGGGGGGGATCAGCAGTTTATGGTAATGGGAGTGCAATTATGGAAAAACTAGCCTCTTTCTCTCTTTTGTCGTTTCCGTCCCTCTCTCCTGTATGTGGCAAATTGTGACTAAAGTCAGGTTGAGACCGGTATGAAGGAGTTTGGAGGTTACAGAGTTTTAAATTCATCTTGATGGACCAAATTTTCAGCAGGAGGGGTTCACAGAAAACTTTGAATTGACATGCTTTTCTCCAGAAGACGAGAGTCAGACTGGGATTTATGCGTTCATGTGTGCCTTAGATGGACACAGGCTCCAGCAAAGTTGAAAAGACGAGGAAGAACAAATGTAATTCAGGCAATATCAGATTCATTATCATTGTATTCATTCTAAACTATTAGGCTTACTGTAATTATTTTGATATTCATTTATAACATACTTGCCTAGCAGTGGTAAACAGTGATGCGTTAAACATTCATTACGCTGTCTTTTAGGCTGATGCTTGATGTAGTTATACATGACGAAAAAAAATCAACTTTCAAAGAAGATATTGTTTAAATTGAATACTGACCAAAAGTGCTAAACCTGTAATCTGGAGAAAGTTGGATTGCTTTATTTCCGATGGTCTTTAAACGCAGCAGAAGTATCCATGCAGGCAGGCAGTCTGGTCTGTGGGACAGAGAGGCAACTGAAGAAGAGGGGAGGAGGAAAGGAGGGAAGGGAGGAGGAGGGGTGGAAAGATCCGGAGGAAAAAAGTTTGAAAGAAGTAGAGAGGCGTCTCAGTGGCATAACGAACCCGCTCGGAAAAAGGGAAATAAGCGGAGGTTGAAGGGTTGCGTTTGAGTGTCACTTCGTGTGGATTTTACCGCTGCCGGGGAGCCGCCGGGGCCCGCGCCTGCTCCTGAGTGTCGTTGGGCGGATTAGATGAGTTTGACTTCACGATGAGGAGCGACCCTGTTCTGTTCACTTCCAGCAGGGGTGAGTGGCTCAACCTGGTGCTTTTTTTTCTTCTTCTTCATTTTTCTCTGACTTACTGCACCGTGTCAAGGGCTTTTACCGTGACTGTTGCCCACACAGCACCTCCCTAATACCCACGACACACGTACAAAAGGCCGTTTGTCTTGAGCTCCTAGCATCTCATCCTAGAGATTTTTAAAGGCTAATTTCTTATTCCCACCTCGTTTTGCTAGGCTTCGGTTTGGCATTCATGTAGTCATTTATAATGTTTCTGTGCTTTGCTTTAGAATAGTGTTTTGCCTTTTGACTGACAGTCTTATTCAAAAGCTCCGAAAGTAATGAATTGAATACAAAACTTCATTACAAAATTGCTAGTTTTTTTTAGGTGAGATACCCGCACGACTCCCAGATGATATTTTGTCAACGCTGCGTTCACTGAACACACCTTTTTTTTTCGCTCAGAAATGTGAAGAGCCGTTGGTAATTAAATAAGTGAATAAATGAATAAAAAAAACGTTGAAGCGTAGTGTTTATAAAAGGTGGGCTGGCTTCTCTGACAGAGGGAGGAGAAGTGGAGAGACATTTGGCTCATGACAGTGTCATCAGGGTTGTGGTCGGTTGTCAACTGTCTATGCAGTATGAACTTCATGCCAAACTCCACTCAATCATCTAGCAATTTAATGTGGCTTCAGTTTAGGCAAAAAAAATAAATAAATATGTGAAGCTGGGTTAAGACCATAAACTATACATTCCATGCAGCACTAAATTTCAATTGAAAAAAAATTGTCTTAGTTAAAGCTGCTCATTGCCGCTGCTGCTGCTGCTGCCTACCATAGTGGAATTTGGTGGAATGGTCACAGGATTAACAGGAGAACTCTGTAAAGTAGATGCTTTGTTGGATAGTACCCAAGACAGAATGAATTTGAATTTCACTGCGACGAAAACCACCGAAATAGCAGCATCTTATATGTGTTGATGGCACATACAATAGAGCAAAATTCCCCCGATACGTTCACCGACTCCTGGTGTTAAAAGTAATGTTTTCTTTCTTCTCGTATGTATTCTTTCATCATTTTGGGTTTCATTGTTAGGTGACTTCGCTCCTTGTTTTCTAACAGTCCAACCTTAAATCGAGTCTGTGTTTCATTACCTCATCGTTGCTAGACAACGGGCCTGAATACATCAACAACACATATTATTTTGTCGGTTTCAGTGGAACAAAGAAGAAGGGATCAGTGCAGTTCTTGTAGCTACTGTTAATAATGCTAAGAAAGTCTGCTGTTCGCTGGAGCTACAGTCCAAGACCTGTAGAGCATAAACATAGGGGTTCTGTCCTTGTCCCCACATGGCCTTAGTTGGAAATGATGCAAACTATAATTTTCGAGGTTCCGTAGTACCCACAAACAGGGGAAGGGTAGATCTGTCTCAGTCAGCCTAACTCAGTCTGACCCGCTTTTTGGTTTTGGGAAACTAAACCTGCTAGTGCCCTGTCTGCAGTGTTCTGCACACTTCAGGTCAACATCGGGGTAACTCCACACTGCAGCCAGAGGTTTCCTCCAATGCACCATATCACTTGTCTCCCCATTTGTAGCAGTGAATGGAGTAGATCATGTTTTGGTTTTGGACTTGGACGAGGAGCTAAACCCATATCAGTTTAAGGCAACCATTATGCAGGTATTTAATAGATGGTAAACCAGCTAATCTATTCTTCTGATTCCTTGATGAATGCAAGAAAATATGTTCACCAAAAGCTCAACTGATGCGTGCCTCGGATTGTCTGTGTCTTGGTCAAAATCTGCACTTGAACACATCTTAAACTAAAGCTAAAGCTGATGGCCAGCTAGCTCATATGCTCTGCGCCTGTGTGAGAGGAAATAACACTCAGTACCCTAGATGGTAGTATCCATATTTGTCATTCGAAAAGGGAAACCAGAAGGCTCAGGAGTGCAGATCTACAAACCCTTATTATGAAAATACAGCCTTTCTTGACACCAGTCTTGCTAACATAGCTACTTTTAATCAAGAATATGCATGCGTAAGAGTTACAAATGGAACTGGTAAAGAGATAAAGGGCTTCAATAAGTGGGTGAAATTGTGCATACTATACTTGCATAGCTGAAAAGCCAACCAGAGTGATTTTTCTCACCAACAAGCTCCAAAGCCACAAACACCGCCAGTGCCAATGGTGTGATATCGATATCAGACCGATATCAGGGCCCTAACAGAATTACAAATGCAACACATTTGAACCCAAGGTACTGCTGACAATGGTTTGTTCTGAGCCAATCAGAATATCAGTACCTTGCCCATCATATATGATCAGTCAAATCAAAAAAAGTGGACAGGGTTATTCAGTAGCACAGAAATCATATGCTTTATTTTACTCTTCCGCGATGATCTTGGTGGTTCCGTTGAAGTGAACTAGTTGCAGTCAAAAAGTGTGAGCCCAATTTATGGACTGGTCTATCAGAACCTGACTTGCTTCTCTCTCCCTGTTGACTCAAGCTGGTGGTGGAAACACAGCAAGCTACTTTGGCGAGTGAAAGATCCCTTTCAGCAAGTCCTTGATCAAGAGCTCTCCCCCTTATGGGGTGCCATGTTTTGGGGGCAAAAATGCACAAGTGTTTAAGTGTTTATTACCAGTGATTATTACAGCTTTCCTCACGGAAACCCTGAGTTGACGAGCAATTAATTGGGGTGTGTGTGATGTGGGCAGAAGGGGTACATGGTGTCACTGTTCTGGCCCACTTGGCCCATTTGGTTCTGCTTTAGAGTTGGGGGTCGCTTTCCCTCTCCGCCTCTTTCAGAAAGCCCGTTTGCCCCGATGATGATTAAACTTTAAAAGCTTTCATGTGTCTGACGTGCACCCCTCCTTTTTGGTGGTGGTGGTGGTGGGGGATGAAGGATCCCAGAAGTGGAGAGGAGAGATGAGGAGAAATGAGTATGTAATCTCTCCCTCCTTCCTTCCAAAGCCAGCCTGTCAGTAAACTGGCATGCGGCAACAGGGACTTTAATTTCGGGCCGACTAATCATAGCCCTCTCAGCCTTCCCCCTGTGTCAATATCCATCTGGAAAAACACAAGGAGAAGGATGGAGAACTCAGCCCAAGCTCGAGCACAATTCAGAAGACCCTGATGCATGCCAAGTAGGACAGCTTCATATGGTTCAAACGCAACTGGCAAATTGCCTGCTGATTTAACATCATCAACCAAGCATTTACATTTGGTCTCTTGCCTCAGAATGTAAAACCAGCAGTTGAAATAGTCCAATTTAGTCCTGGCATGGATGGCTACTTTGGTAATTTGGGTCCATTAAGATAAGCTCTTTTTGAAGACCCTCACCAGGCGTCTTTAATAGTTTTATTGTTGTTATTGTTGGCTTGTTAGGCTGTCTGTCTTGGTTTTAGGATTACAAGACCAAAGCTGCATGGACCTCGGACCTTTAAGGTCCCTGGGCATGCTCCCTCAGAAGAAGATTTTAGCACATTGTAAACTTAAATGTATCAATGTGGTGCAAATTAAGAGCTATATTATAAGTGATATGATATCAAATGTAGAAAATAATAAAATAATAAAAAAATAAGCATTGGTCCAAGGACAATACACTACACTTGACAGCTTTGGCTATACAATGTAGGCTATAGGCTATAGTCAATATCAATCCATTGCTATCCATCTTGTATTAGTCCAGAGTTGCACTAAACCTTAGCTGAGAGACCAGATAATCATTGTCTGGTCTTAAAAATGATCAGCCCCTGAGGAGAACCATCTTAACTATATTATTATATACTGTTCTCTGGTCTGTCTGGTTGAGTTTGCCACTGGAAAACACGCCTTTCTATTTTGTGCGCGCTCATATCAACACGCGTTCACACATGATAAGGTTATCTCTTTCGAGTTGCAGTTCATAAACTCTGTCAACATTGATCAAACACAAGAAATACCGTGAGTTGTATTTCAGTCTCACGTTTGTCAGGCAAAAAGTCACAGAACAGTGATGCAGTGAGCTGCGATCTGGTACTGTGAGAGGGAATGGAGGTTGATAGATGCAACGGCTTGGAGCTGTCAGTCACTGTCAGGACTCTGAGCATCTAAAGATAAGATGCTACTGGCAGAAGAACAGAAGAAAAAGTGTAAAGCCAGTTCTATTTGGTCTCTGATAAGACTGACTTGTCCCTGCACATCTCAGTTTTTTTCATGAGTGCAATACAGTGTGATTGCAAAGGCAGGGGTTAGATGCATTACTCTGCAACAGAGTTGCAAGAGATGATGATGTGGTGGAGGAAAAACTCACGAAAATACAGATTACAACATTTTTAATCATTGTAATTAGACAGAGAATTTGAATTTTTTGGTGTGTTTATACTTTTAAGATTCCTACAAATCAAATTCAAAATGACAAAAAGACCACAAAAGCACAAAACTTTTGATACATTTTCCGTTGATTGACTAAGTTTTAATAGACAATCCTTAACAGAAGGGTTAAAAGACACATAAAAAAAGAAGATCACTGTATGGGACCATGTACAGTATTAAACATAAATGTTGCCATTTGATGCACTGTACCAGAGTTAGCTAATATACATCTGCTGTCCCAGATTAAGGGTTCAGTACCTTTCCCATGGATACTCCGGGGATTTACCCTAGCGGATAACCCACTACATCTCCGGAGCCTGAGCATATTGTTTCTAAGGGTGCTGTGCTCCCTTCTGGGGTGATTTGTTATGCCATCATTGCATAAATGAATTATCCCACGATGACTTTGCAGCCTCCATAACTTCACCAGTAAAAAAAGTTTCACAGTATGACACTCCTTTCTCACGCCCAGGCTGCTACCATTGTCAGTCCAATCAGGAAAACCACATGTCCTCTGTTCTCACTAGAAGATAGATCCCAAAGCTTGAACATTATCCCCTTATCCCTATCTCCCTTTTCTTGGACTGGGTTTTTTTTTTTTTTTTTTTGCTGAGTAGCCTCTAATTATCATTTTAAAAGAGATACCAAGGAGCATCATTGCTGTCCTCAAACACTGTCTGTCTTTAGCTTGCTATTGAACCTTCCGTCCAATTCCCCACCCTATATCTTCCTCCTCTCTCACATCTTCAGTAAACCTCCGTCAGCACTGCCCTATCCTCCCATCTCTAACCCTTTCTTCTCCCCGTGCCTTCAGATCAGGGTTTAGCAGATGTATATTTGTGGTCAGGGAAACATCTGCTCGTACGGTAAACCACCTGTACAGTTCGATAGCAATCAGCCTTGCTCTGTGATGTTCGCTTGGCATGTCCAATGGAATGAAGAAAACACACACAAACCTCATAATTACAGACCTGAGAAATGGGGAGAGAGCGAGACAGCTTGTCTTTCATCATAAACTAATGCAGTATCACTCGTCCTCTGATCTGTTCATAACTCTCCCTCTCTCTTGGTTCTCCACGTCAAGGCTTCACCCACCCTTTATGAGATAGATAGAATAACAAAAAGAAACACATTTCTGTCTTTGTGCAGTAGTTATAGTCAAGAATCTACACACAGAACCAGAGCATTTTCTACACCATTGGCAGAATCCTTGCATTTTGGTCATGTGAAACTAGCCTAGTAAGATAACACTCCAACTCTCCAGTTAGCTATGTTTGTAGCTTCAGTGATCTAAAAAAAATGTATTCTCGGGTCAGTGCGATTGATTCAGTGAGAGCAGCTCACAATTCTCTAAATTGGTGCTTAGCTATAGTTACTGTAATCTTGTAAATTATACGGCTGCCAACACAAGCTAGCTAACATGACTTACTCGTCAGATAAGTGGGTTGCCGTTGGCAGATGCTGCACAATGTTTACCCTACCAGTTCCTCTTCATCCTGATTCTCTCTACAGCTGTTGATCAGTTTTTGTTTCCATGTTGACTCTTGAGGTGCAGTTATAGTAGTGCTTTTCCTGGCTTTTGGTGAGCCATCCCCAATCCCGAAGTTACTGGGCTGAGAAAACTGCTCTCAATCACATCTCAGTATATTCATCACAGAATTTTTCTTCGTGTTCAAATTTTCATTAATTGTGAGCAGTGCCGGCCCAAGCCTTTTGGGGGCCCTAAGCAGAATTTGATCTGGTGCCTTTTTGGGATGGCGAGCTGGAGATCCGTTCAGATTCATAGCCTTTTGCTTTTTGACTTGTTGAGGTAGTGACTTCACGCAACGACTTGGGCTTCAGGGCCCGTTCACCTCTTGGGTCATTCAGGTTCATTCAGTGGAACTCTCAAACTCTCTGACTCAAATGCTGGCAGACACAGCAGTTGTAGGCAGGTATATTGATCATGAAATCAGAATCATCTTGTCTTGAATTATTTATTCATTCATGTCACTTGTTTAATGTATTTAATATGTAAAATATATATATATGTATATGGAACTAATTAGTGCTTTAGATTTTTGCCCCTGTAAACAACTTAAACAGTACATTTATTACAACAATTGTTGCTGATTAATTATCTGTGGATCGACTTGTCAGTTAATCAACTAAATGTTGAAGGGAATAGATTTGATCTTTGCTGGAATAGTTCAAGTGTAATAGTTTAAAAGACACTGCTATGTTGTACAGAGCTGTCACGTTGGTAAGTGTGGGAATCTTAGAATGTTTTTTCACTGATAAACCTTTGTGTGTGTGTGTGTAGGTGCATGTAACCATATGTCTGCTGTGTTTAGTTGTCTCACTTGAGGCAGTAACCATGACAACCCCAGACCATAAACCAACATCAATTAACAAAAACCACCATCTTACTGTAACACTCAACCCACAATGCAATTAAGTTTCCCAGAACCACAGAAAAGTGCTCACTGAAGATGATTGGGTGGTTGACTCGTTAAATGGTCAGGGCTTCTCATGCATCTGTTAGCTACGTCAGCAGTTTGTTACACCTGGGGGAAGCATCTATCATCTGAAACAGAGAAGCACACCAGGTGCCACAGCTTAGACGTGGAAAAAGTATTAGTACCGGGCCATCCTATTTAGCCTATTTCAGTTCCCCAAATTAATTTAAGGTGATTTAGTGTTTGCTCCTTTAACCTTGTTGATGTTGTTGTTTACATTTTGGATAATTTTCAACGTTAAGCTAGTGCTGCATATCAGTGTCTGTTTGCACTTAAACAATACATGAATAGACAACAATCAGTTAGATTACTTTTTTACCGAAGAAAAAATTGGATGGTTATCAGGCAAGATCTGAATTTTAAGAAGGGCTACTGTACGTTTGTATATATGCAGGATAATGCCCAACATTGTGTCAATTATTGAAATTATTGGACTCTGAGGTGCTATGGATGGTTCTCCACATCGTCCATTGATTCCTGATTGTGGACACCTTGAAGGGCATTATCCCACTTATACCATAGCCAGAAAGAAAATGTAGACCCTTGATTTATTTTCATGCATTTTGGAGAAGTCTAAAGTTTATCACAAGCAATAACTCAGTTTCACTGGCAACACCTGAGAGTTTGAGTAATTGTTTGGAACAATTGTTACGATCCCATAATGTTCTCATGCAATGGAAACACTGTTCACTACTCCAGTAAACAGGACAAACCTTAGGGCGCACTAACATTTGGCCCAGTTGCTCCGTACCGTGCTGAAACACGACTGTTCTTCCTCCCCAGTCCCCCTGCTGGCCTGCACTCACATTGCTCTGGCCCTTAGAAAACCTTAGAATAGCAATGGTAGATAAACTAGTCCGCTCAAAATCTAATTTCACCCAGGCTAATGACGGAGTATGTTGCACTGATTCCAGCATTATGATTGTAATATATATGTTCCAGCATGTTTGCTGAGTGATGACACTGACAAAAATTGGTGCAATTTGTGATGCAAATGCGTCAATCCAGTCCAAAGTATGACAGCTCTGTATAATCATAGTGAGAGTGTCTCACCATGCTGCTGGAAACATGAACTTTTTCATTAAGAATATGAGAATTGATGCTAGTTCCCTTTTGACTTTGTGTATATACATTCCTGGCAGAATTAATTAGAGACACTCATGTTAATTGTTAACCCTCACTTACTACTGTAGTAAATTCACTAAGCGGCCATGACGGTAGATGATGAGTGGCGTGGCTGTATGACGAAGATGGCTTGTAATTAGCAGGACACATTTCTCAAGGGAAAACCCATCGTGTTAAATCACTGAGAGAAACTGGATTCACTTTAATGACGAGTGCACGGCCGTAGAACCGCAGTTATTTGGACGCAGTCTTTTGGGCCTTGTGTGTGTATGTGTGTGTGTGTGTGTGTGTGTGTGTGTGTGTGTGTGTGTGTG
>OMLP01032795.1:0-20453 GCA_900302685.1 Spondyliosoma cantharus | reverse complement strand
CAAATTTTGTCCAATGTCAAGACTGAGTTGGGCTATGTGGTAGACCTCATCATCAGCTGCATAGCATCACCATCACCAAAGACACCGACGTGTGTTCAAAGGTAACATTAACATGCAAAGTCACATTGTATTGATAACACGACCTTCATGGACGTGTCACATAGACACATTAGCTGATGTTAGCACAACATGACCTAGTTGTCAGTAAGGTTTGGGTCCTCCTTATTTCAGAGGTAACTTTCAAAGATCTGAAAAAAGGACAGATGATTTGTTGTTGACGTATTTTTCAAACAACATGTTATTTTAAGATATAAAAGATCAACAATTCTCAAGGAATGACCTGACATCAATTGACATAGTATTACCTTGTTCCTTAAATGTAACATTGTGAGTACATCCTTCCATCAAGTACTGTAGTCCTTGCTGTCGCCTTGTTGAAGCTCTATTGCCTGAAACCCAGAAGCTATTAATAGAGGCTCCATTCACTCTGCCCTTTCAGTGCAGGAATCATGCGGCCATTGTCATCTGTGTGAAAGTTACAGATGCGGAGAGGGGGGACAATTTCGCCGCTGCTCTGATCCACCTCCGGAAGAAGTATCAGAGCTGCAGCAGAGGTGAGATGGCGTCTGTGTTAATGGAAAAGCCGGAGGCGTGGATCAGGGGTGTGTCGGTCTCATGGTGTTCACAGTCTGACAACTAAACAGATCCTTCACTCATCAAATAAAAGAGGAATGTCCCACACTTCAACCCACAAAGCTCACGTTACAGGACCAAACAACAGTAATGTGGTAGCAGCTAGTGTCTTTGGCAACTTACATGAGGAAAAAAATATTGGAGTTATATGTGGAAAAGCCTCTGTCATCCTGTCTGTCTGACCGACACTTCGTCACATTTCTGCCTGAAAAAAAAGAGGCAGCAGAGCAGGGACAGGCGGCTCCCTCAGCTGAATAGCGCTGATTATGTGACGTGATTTAGAGCAAAAACCTTTAACTCACCATGTCTGTCACCTTCCACTACTGTGTTGTTATAGTGACTCTCTCTGGCAACTGTTATTGAAAAAAATCACAGCGCTTTTCTTTTTTTACAGTGGTCAAGAACAAGGATGTTTTATTTTTGCATCTGTTCAAGCTACCAGTTGGAAACATTACAAGTGCTGAAGCAGTCAGTACTCAGGACTCAGCAGTTCGAAGTTAGTCCTGTCAAATTGGTTGAGATTGAAAATGCAAACAAAAGTTAGTTAATTTTGTTTATAACCACATACTAATTGCTGCAGGCTTATGCCAAACGTGTAGCTGAAGAAAATGCTGCACATGTAAAGCCACTTGTTCTCTTAAAATAACAGTGTTGTCATATCAATACTGAAAATGTTTTAAGTTCTGAATTTTATGCAGGAGGATGACCAAGTCTTGATGTGTTCAAATATGTCCTGTGGTGTTGGATGTGGATGTCGTCCTTGACTTGACGACTTTGACTCCTTCCCATTCAGTGCAGACAGAGTGGTATTCCAGTCTCATCTCGAGGGTCTTTGTCGTTTTCTTGCCATGGTTTTCCCAAACAGCTTTGATCTTTCTGTGGCCCTCCACTGACAACATATTCAGTTTCATGGTGACATCAAGGTCAGCGTGTGCTTTTAAAGAAAATGCTGAACATGTGAAGCCCCTCACTCTCTCAGATAGCAATATTTTCACATTAATACCTCCAGAGTCGAGTAAAGTACTGACTGCTGACAAAATATGTGCACCAATAAATGTTAAAGGGGTTGGAAGTTATCTCACAGTTGTCACACTTGTCTTTGAAACGAGCTTGCTACCGCCATTTATTATGAGTCACTGTAACACTTATTTAGCAAAACCTGTTTTTCAATTTTAATTTCAAGTAGGTTTTCACAAGCCTGATTTTGAATGATCAGTTCAAATTTCCAATCTGAAATAGATTTTGAAGTGTAAGCAACTTAAAGAGTGAAATAAATGCACACATTTAAATCACATGTACAAAGACAAAGTCAACTCAACAGGCCACATTAGTCATGTTAAAATAGATGTTTAAATTCAATAAAATAATCAATTTAACTGAAATTATCAGACCCTTCTAATGAACTTAAAATAGATTCTCACGTTGAAACAACTACTCTAAGCAGTTCAACTAATCAACACATCCAAATCAACAAAACTTACACACAACAAGGGATATTTAATCAAGCTAACAGTAGGTGATATCCGGGGAAAACAATCTGTACCTAACTTACAATTTGAAGGCAGCTCTTTCACTCGTATTATTGAGTTGATACATCATGCTAGATTGAGCAGTGTGCCTTTCTTTTATGAATCCCGTCTAAATAACCGTTAATATCGCTGAGGGAATCTGCCGGCTGTTTTTGACAGACAGCAATCGCGTCGCGGTGCCCCTCACGCACAGTTAGGCCTGGAGCCAGGATGAAGGATACATACTGTTTTTATATCAACATGGATCAATCAACTGTTCACAGAATAGTGTTTACTCACATATTCCCAACAAATGACTGCGACAGCTGTAACGTTGCTGTGCGACGCTCACATGAGGCGACATTTGCCTGACGTGGTTGAGCTGACATAATCGGGTATGTGTTAAGTTCATAGTTTATTTGCTCGATGCTTTAAACGTGTGTGTGAATTGGTCAGGATGTGAAGCGTCAGTAGCGAGAGTCCACTCCTCTCCGTTCCTTTGTTCTACCCGCTGTGTTACTCACAGGTGTGTTAATTGACCGAGATATGAAGCTTCCATAACGAAAAATGATATAACGTCAGAGATAAAATGCAGCCCTCTATACACTCTCCTCTCTCCCACTCGTCCTCTCCTCCTCCGCAGCAGCGGTGGTGGGATTTGTATGCAGGGGAAACGCTGCTTCCGTCAAGTGCCCCGAAACAACATATGTTTATGTTCAAGTGACAAAGCCTACAAATGGCGGCAGTAATTATGATGGGAACTAAGTGGGATGACTTATTACTTAGAGCAATAAAGGCCATTATGCAGGAGGCTTACATGTTTTAATGCAGCCAGTGTATTATTGTGTTATTGTATGGTGAGCTGCCATATGATTCCCATCGCTAACAAGAGCATTAGCTGCTAAACAAGATAATTCAGAGCACTGCGGATGTATTATTCTTTTAAACTTTCCATTTTCTGGGTCCGTTCAATCACTGTTGCAGCGCAGAGTAGGTCCACAAACACATATTTGAAGAAGGAATTCAACTGGAGACTATTACAGTGGGGAGAAGACTGACCCTCTAGTGGTCATCTTATTAAAGCATCATTTCACTTCATGTTCAATGAGATTACACAGTCATCTTACTAATTAGGACCGCACTGCACTCTATGCATCTACACATCTTAAGTACCCTTGAAATTTGAGTACACATGCAGCAGCTTCATTTCTACACACTAACCTGGTTGCTGGCACTTCCAGCGTTTCCAGGAAGCAGCACGTCTAAAGCAGTATGTTCTTCAGCAGACACATTTCAAATGGTTTTTAGGGGTGTTCATTTAGATACACCGTTGTTCTCTTCTCACTGAATTGAGCCAATTATCAATACCTTAAAACAAAAAAAGGTATTATCCACATTTACAGTGCATTTTCATGCTTCAGAGACATGAACTGTTCTATGGAGATACTCGTACATTATCTGTACAGGATACTCATTTCAGCTAAGTACTCGCCAAAACTGAGATACTGTACCATAGAGAAAAAATAGCTTTGTGAGAAAGGCTTGAAAACACTAAAACACTTGAAATGAAATAAAATGAGATGGCTGGAGGGTTACTGGCCGTTCAGTGTTTTATATAGCTTCGTGTGCATGTAAAAGACCTTGAAAGTTAAAAATACGACACTTGACATCACACAATGTCACCGTGTCACAGATTTGCATAATCTATGTCTATCTGACAGTTTGGTACATGGGAATTAAATTAGCACAGCTGCACTGTGTTGCTCGTTGTGGTACTGGCTCAGGCGTGTATGAGCTGACCAATCAGAGGAGACTGAATATTCGGAAGCAGGCACTAAAACAGAGCATTTCAGACAGCGGGGGAATAAAGTGCTGCAGCTCGGGACAGTATAAGCATTATAAGTATAAGCTGTTGTGCGCGTTTTTTGTAAACCTATTCTAGTAGTGACCCAAAACAAAATCATGAACCTGAAATTGAGCATAATATGTCTCCTTTAAGTATGTTACGTAAGTGAACTGATGACCCAGGAATGAGAATACTCTGGGACTACATAATGCCGAATGACGTCAAAAGAAATTTGGAATAAATAGTCCCAGTGTATCACTGCTTTAATAAGATTAAGGTCTCCAATTGTCTCTCTGACTCTCTGTTTGAGAGGGGGGCAGTTGGTGGCAGGATATTCTGTTTACACAACAATAATCCCTGAAAAGATTACACGGCAGTTTGAAAGATAATTTTAACAGGAGAGCGGATTATACGTTGAAACAAACCCTATCAGTTAGCATTGTACACTGCTGGCTAAATCTCGGAGGACAGAGGGAAAATTAATTTCAGATGACCTGTTTGGTTTACATCTGTGCACAGACCACAGAGCTGCACAGTAGCAGGGGATTGGAAGAGATGGATAGAAAAACCCTTGGGCACTTCACATCTGTATGACACTGCCTGCATCAATTTGACTGAGGAATGTGGATCAAATGGTATGAATCATGGGCCAACAGACTGGCAATATGCATTCACTTTCTTGGAGATGTATTACACACACACAAACACACGGAGACCCTCCAGCCAAGTAATATGCATTTATATGACTGTCTGCGTGTCTTTGGATATGCAATTTAAAAGCCACATCATAAGAAAGGAAGCTAGACATACCTGCACGCACATACTGTACCTTCACGTATAGGGACATTCATATACACACAAGTTATCACTCGCTCACATGAAGCTCCATGCAGTCATACACTGACTCACTGAAACACTCACTGCATAGGAGCCAGACTCCGAACACCCACGGGACTGGAGCTACGGGCCAAATGTGTTTAGTGACTCCTCTTACGCAGACGCCTTTCCGCGTGATATGGCGGCTAATGCGATATAATTAAAACTGCATCGCACAGACACATTTCGAGGGCTGACACACATCTAGAGGGCAAAAAGTCCCTTTTATTTTCCGAGTGCGGAGCGAGGTTGAGGGGACGGAGGTAAAAATGAATGCAGAGCGACGAGGAACATGTTGTCGATGCAAATCAGGAGTGGAAGTAGGCATGAGTGTGGAGGGGAAAGCAGCGTATGGGAGCCTGAGTGTCTGCTTCACATGGATAAAGTGAAATGGCATAGTTAAACACACAATTCAGCCCCTCTCATTTTTGCTTTGTAGAAACCTCATGACACCAAACTGTTGGTGTGCTGCTCAGGAATTTGAGACTTGCTGGTTTCTTTTGGATAAACAGGCCCTAGACATGTTTTGTGCTTTAACGTACAACAATGAAATAAATGTTGATTGCACAATATAATGGCTATAGAATTAATGACACCATCTGCATTGAGATTGGTTCCCTATAAACCTTGTTTTCACTATGCCATGTTGTCCGCCGCCGGGCACAAAATCTCCTGGGACAATGAAGGCTGATTGGAGATCTCATCAGGCTGGCAGCCTGGCATCATTTCTATCTGTTTTCATGTCTCCATTATAGACTAAATGAATGAGCAAACCCATGTTTTGTACTCTGTGGTTGTTAGTTTCTACCCTGAGGAAAACAGAAAGTGGCAATGGTTGTCTTTGCAATAGCAGCGGCAACAATGTCACTCGGAAATGTCGGTTTCCACTTGAAGATATTCAGCTTATGTCTGGTTAATATCATTATTAGGTGCCTGTATAATATTAGGCCAAGCCATCTCTTTATCACCACACCCTGGAAGCAAACTATATATTCCCACATTCATACACGGATGATTAAATAACAGAACGTATTCTTACAACTGTCTTGAGAGCCCCAACATAAGGAAGGGAAGGACACTGGATTGAAAGCAAAGAGTAAATCATTAATTTACAAACTGACCAAAGAAGACAGATAAAGGCAGGAACACACCGGGCCAACCGTTGGAAGTCTGAAGTGTTTGGACGAGGTCGGGAACAAATCTGTTCGGTGTGTACAGCTGTGTTGGAGGCTTTCGGAGACGCGCAGACAGCATCTGATCCGACTGAACATGCGAAGTCTGAGGCGGTTGGCATTCGGCCGTCTGAGCCATTGGATACTGTGATTGGTGGTGTGCTAGCGAATCAGCGCGGTGTGTGGGCGGGGCGGAAGTGACGATGGTTTCTCCTTATTACTTGTTCCCTACTGTGACGATCTTCCTAAAATAATGAGCCCGAGAGCACACAACGCGAGTGTCACCCTAGCCATACTCATCTTTCCAGATATGCCAAGTATTTAGTCCACAAACGTCTTCTCGAGTCGAACGAATACTGAATCAATACTGTGTGCGCTTTGTTTTTATCTGCACTCCGTTCCGTCATTTCCTGTTTTCATGTTTTGGAGTACTGGCATGAGACTAGCGCCACCCGCTGTTAAGGAGGCTTATTGCATCTCGCGCAGGCGCAGAACGTGCACGCTGCTGTGGAGTTGGCAGCACGTCGAAGCGGTGTGTACACTGCAACTTTTCTGCCGAACGGGTCAGACGAGAGGCAACGGAGTGGTCGGATAAGGCAGTTGGACGTCTGGGGGCCTTTAGACAAGGCTTCCTTGTGTTTGACTTGACTGTTGGCTGTTTATTCTGTAAAACTGTCTTCCTGAGTTTCTTGCATTTTCTTTGTAAACTCTGTTCTTAGAGGTGCCCCAATGAATAAAGTGTATTATTATTATTATCATCATTATTGTTATGTTACAGAATGGATTCAATGAAAATGTCATGTATAGAATTCCTGACTAGACTGGGAGCTCTCAGAAAACAACAAACAGTCCCAACAGACCTGACTGTGTCCGCTGAATAAGGGCAATGATCTTGACATCGGCGTGCCTGTTCTCCTCATTAACCTCCTTAAGGTCACTGTTCCACCTCCTGTGTCATCCCGCTACATCAACAGAGCTTGAGGTCAAAGGTCACCTCAGTGGAATCAACCAGAGGCTGTAGCTACTTCGTTAGTCGGTTTGAGCTCTTCTTGTTTACACTATTAGAAGCTAACTTAAACTGCCAAAAGAGAACTTTTTTTTGCTTTAACCTGTCGTTCGGAAGTAATCACTGACTGCACAGCGTGATGGCGGCAGAAAAATGACACTGTCCGTGTATAGACTGGTTCCCTGTAAACCTCACTTCCACTGTGCCATTCAGTCTGTCTGGAGTTTTCCAGCGAAAACAAAGGTTGCATTACGGCACACAGGGAGCGTGTCTGCCATTGCGCAACCGAACCAGGATGAGGCTTACTTTCTACTAGATAAGTAAGGAAGCAAACCTTTGCCTTTTCCGAGCAATGAGATCAGGACTTCCAGGTCAAACCGGGATTCTTACGGTTGGTTTTTGCTGCGGAGAGTAGCCAAGCCGTTAGCATTAGCCATGTTGCTCTTGCTGTCTTTGCGATGGCAGCACCACCATAAGGGGGGGGGGAGTTCTAAATTTGTCAATTAACCCACGATTAAAACTCTTACTAAAATTATTGAAGGGAATTCTTTACACACCCCTTTCTACCCCTACAACCAATCCCATATGCAGTTGCAAACAAAGTAGGTTAGGACTGGAACAGCTGAAATCAGGGAGATGTCCAGCCTGCACGGCTGTGTCCGCCAGGTGAAAAAAGAGTGAGAACTTCCATCTGGGTTTTTACAAGCACACCACCAAACCATTTCTTTAATTCTCCAGGTGTTGTTTGGCAACTTCAAGATGGGCCGTGGGCTCCATTTTCCAAAACAAAAACAGGATTTCTGCAATCACGATCTGAATCACCCGCCGTGCCTTCAAGAGGGAGCGTGAGGCGACGCGGCAGAACACGTGTGGAGATAACATCTGATGCCTTCTGTGAGCTACAGTACTAGGGGTTAATTTGTATAAAACGTCTCGGTTACCTCAAATAACCCTGCATCTCTTTCTTTCCCTAATATTAGTCGGAAGACAGAAAAAATCTGCCCACCGCCGACACTCAGTAAACCACCTACTGCTACATGGTACAGATGTGTCCTGACCTGAGCTGAGCATGTGGATAAAATAAAGACATTCGAGATATCATGAATGGCTAGAATAAACAGAGACGTGGAGAGGTGTGGCCTCTCACCTCCATGGGGAATTTCTCACATCATGGTCAGGCTGTGTGGAGAAAAAAAGGTGAGCCAAAGGAAAGGCCAATTGTACCAGATAAAGGACGGTATCATCCCATATCTATATATGTGTATATATACATATATGTATATATATTGTTATTCTAACAGTGTTGTATTTCCAGACTGGTCAAAAGACAAGAAGGTGGTTAGAAAAACAACAGTCCATCATCAGAAAAGCTTCAACTCATATCAGAACACATTGGACACTGGCTGTCGTGCAGACTGACATGGAAATTAAGAAGGGTAAACATGTTTGTAATGACTTAATTTTCATGATAGACAGCAACTTTCCGGACAGTTTGGTCTCACTGTATCTCGCAGCATCTTTTGTTCTTGTACACATACACCTTGAACGCTGCAGCTGAGAACAAATGGCTTTTAATTATTTACATAATTGCCTTCCAGAGAAACTGTGAGGACGGGAAGCCAGAGGCTCGATTCCAAGAATCTGTGGTCACATCCACAGCCAGTTTATTAATCGGTTTGGGATCTGTATACATAAGACAATGAAGGATTCCTGCAGTCGTAAGCTCGCGCTGAAAGAGAGGAGTCAGCGTCAGTCAATCTCAGAGAGCTAAAATAGCACCGATGCCACTCTGAAGAGGCGAAGATTGTTCAGCAAGTTCAACGTTCAAAAGTCAAAAAACTGTGCCCCCTCAGGCCAGCGGAGGGAGGCGTGACCTGTCAAATGATGATGAAGTCAAAAAAGCACTAAACGCAATAAAGAAAGCATTTTTTTTTGGCCCTGTATACAAAAACATGCAAACATTCTCCTGCACGTGAACTTTTTACCTCCAGGATCTGTCAGGACTGGACCTCCTGTAAATCTCCGTGCAGATCTGACCTCCAGCTCACCTAAAAATTCAAAACATCTCATTTGAAACATCTCCGTCCGGCCTTTATCTTTTGCAGCGTCGTGGTGAGGCACTGGAGTCAAGCTGACATGGGAAAAAGGTGGGGTTCAACGGACAGGTCGCCCTTCATCACATGGCTGACACACACGGACAACCGTTGCCACTACAAGTCATTCAGAGTCATCAATCAGCTAACTTCTCCTCTCTTTATCTATCCTGAGCGTCTCTGTTGGTGTTTGACCTGCACATGATGGCAGAGACCGGCCCCTACAAGTCTCTCTGACTTAAGAAAATTCATGACAGGTTCTTTAAACCGCTCTTAATCATCAGGACAAGTGATGTTACCACGAAGACGTGATGGTCACAACCTCTCAGTGCTTTTAAAGGTGTTGGTTTGAGATTAAGCTTCACTGTAGGAACATCTTCAAAGAAAACATGGAGCGTGTTTTATGAAGTTATACAAAAGCATGTTGTCAAACCAGAGAGGCCAAAGCAGAGATGACTATCACGGTCAATTCCTAAGGTTTCTGGGACGGATCATTGTCTCACTGATGTGACGGTGCTGCACTCTAGTGGTCAAAAAATGTCAATGACTCGGTCGGTTTGGGTTTTCATCAAATGATCCACACTTCCTGCTGCCCTGAAAGATGTCCTAACTTCAGTGACAGAATGTACCTCAGAACATTTTGCACAACTTTGAAGTCATCTTCATAATTCCGCTCCATTAAAATTTGGACGCAAAAACGTTTTTTACTTCACCACATTTATTTCTTCGGTATTTTGTTTTAGTCACTAGATATATTGTAGACTCCATGCTGCATCAGTAACCAATCAGTTTTTTATTTTCGGCAATAATCAGGAAAATGCTGAATATCAGATCCAATGATCGGCCAGGCTGATAATCAGAAGACCTCTAGAATACAGTATATGCATGCATGCATGCAAATATGGAATATTTACTTTTGCTTGTACTTTTATTACTTACATTTAACATCAGATACTTCAAGATCTTTTTCCTCAAATTCCTTTCCTCAAAAACAAATTCATATTTTTAACATGATTTCTTTATTTTTAGGATGACTTTTTGGTACTTTTTACAACACTGCCTAATTTGGATGTGGGGGTGTAGTACTGTATCTGTATAGTGTGTCTGGATTGCCGTAGGGATGAAATGAACATTTCTGATTTGGTAAGACTACCAAATTCAAGAAGTCCCCAAAATCCCCCTTTGAATCATGAGCGCATCCATTTTTTACTGCTTCTAATAGCACCTTTAGCTCCAATAACAGTAGAAAAGCTGGGTCTACTGCTTGTTAGAGCTGTATTTTGAAAGTATTGATGTGGTTGTATAAGTAAAGGTGCAGAAGGTGGAGTTTTCTTGGAGACAAACAAACGTGTTGACATTAAGTGCTGATCATGAACATGCATCGTGCGCATCCTCGAGGTCATACATAATGTTGTATGCCGCCTCAGAGCCCATTTGTTAAAACATTTTAAATCCTGCGTTGTTCACATCCATTTTCACTCACTTGCCGTCCCCTTTCTCGTTGCTTTTACTAGCACATCGCTGCACCTCTCTGTGCATTTTCACTACCAACTGTTGATAAGACCATAGCATACCTGCTGTAGGACTCATTATCCCGTTGCACCTGCACGTCTACCCTAGTGTTAAGAAAACTCCAGTGTATCTTTGAGAAAGGTTTATTTTCAAAAGACACTCAGATTGAAGAGGAGTCAGATCAGTGAGCTCAGCTTACATAGTTAGATTGTGTCGCTGAATTGTACTTGATATAAACGATATTCCTCCCCGATCATTCGTCTTGTGATGGCCTGATAGTCAGCACCCTGCAGGCAGCATATATCCTTCATTTCTTACATAAACATACTCTCATGGCTGTGACGCACAGCATAGAATATGTCAAGTATTTGAAAAACGTGATTCTCCTCAGGCTATGAAACTTTCAACTGTAACGTTGTGTCGGCAGCACAAGACACCCGTGAATAGAACTATAAGTGTGAGTTTGTTTTTTCTGGCTGTGCAGTATTCATATTGGTTATTTTCAATGCACTGTTGTAACAGTCAGGGTGTTTGGACTGTTTAAAACCTGTCGTTGAAATGTAGCGTGATTAACTGCCATCTAATCTGACCACATGCTCAGACTGAAGAGCAGAAGTGACATTAAAGCCAGATGTGTCTGGAAGAATGAGTATAAATCATTCATGACAAGAGATAAACAACTGTAGAGATTTACTGGAGTAATTAATTGAGGTGCTTTAAAAGCCAAACACAGAAAATGAGTCAGAAAGAGCTTCCAGACTAAAATGTCAGGTCATATTGAGCCGGGAGATGTTTGTGGCTCAGGAATAGTGCCTTGTCTTATAAAATACTGCAACAGCAAACGGTTGAGATGATAATTTAACTTTGACACTAGTGTAAGTTAAGTAAATGCAAAAGTTTAACAGTGACATCTGCAGGCTGTTTGAGCCACATGAAGCAGGAATGCAGCTGCAAGTCTCACTGCCAGGTTGTTGCAAGCAAGTGAAGACACCGTGATATACTGCACAAGTACTTTACTTTTGTTACTTACGTACATTTAGCTGATTCTACTTCCATACTGTTACTTAAGTAAAGTTTTGAATGTTGAATGTAGCCTTTTTACTTGTATTTGACTATTTTCACAATGTGGTAGTTGTAGGCCAACTTCTATTTCTTACGCTATTGTATAACTCTAACCGTCAGAAACACCAACCACATGGCTGTTTGAACAAATGTATTTTTTATAAAATATAAATGATTACAGGATAGTCAACCAAGGTGAAGATAAAGAATGGTTTATTCTCCTCAAAAAGCCTTGTTTTGTTTTACACAGCCTGCTCCTTTAACGAGCTAGCTTTGCGACAGTAGCCGCGACACTACCAAACTGCGTTACGACTATTTTGGAGGCTGATTCAAAATGGAGTAGAGCCTGTGGGAGACGAAACTAGCTAAACATCGCAGCTTCATCGAAATCTTTTCTGCGCTTTTACCGCACTCGTGAGGAAATTAGTAACTCCTTCAAAATGGCCGAAGAAAAGAAGTCAGGCTCTCTGGGTTTCTTCTCGAGCTACGACGATTTGAGCGACAGCAGCGACGGCAGCGACTCGGACGAGGAGGGAGAGAGTCGGGGGAAGAGAGCGGGGACAGACGCTGCGGGCAGCGGGGCTCACTCCTCCCAACAAGGGACCAAACGAGCCGCCGGTGGAGCTCCTCTGCCCAAACCCGACGAGCTGTTCAGCTCCGTGTCCAAGCCCGCCTTCCTCTACAACCCCCTGAACAAGGAGATCGACTGGGACAGTCTCACGGTCAAAGCTCCGGAAGAGGTAAGTTGCAAACCAGATCAGCAGCCTGGTTACCATTAACCTGTGTTTTACATCGATGTTACATCTGACTGACTGGTGTGACTGAGTTAAGGCAGAGATGAGACATGTTGAGAGGCGTCACATAACGACACACGTCGACAGTTCCCAAGGATTTTAATATAATCTTACTACAATTATCATGTTTTCAATATCAATCAGCTAAAAATAGATTCCCTGGCAACTATCTGCAGCCAAGTGTTTCTCAGTAGGGCTGAAATTAGCAGATATTTTCATTATCAATTCATTTGTTGATTAGTATTATTTATATTCTGATGATTTGAATAATTCAGTGGTCAGTGAGATGAGAGGAAATGGTGAAAAACGTTCTCAGAACCCGTGTTGGTGTCTTCAGGTTCCTAACAGTGGCGCTGTGCAGTTTAAGACAATAAATTCAAACTCAGAAGTTTACAATATTAATGAGGTAATAACACAAACTCGGAAATAGACTGAATAAACAAGCTGTTCTCAGAGGAAAATCATTTCCCCAGAACACTGATTAAGCTATAAAGGTGGCAGGGTCCGCCAGTTCTAAACAAAGGAAAACGGTATTAAAGCTGTCCTTTGAAGGTCAGTTTGCTTATTCAGTCATGAAAACAAAAGAGTAAAACAATGTCTTCCCCAAATCTATGTAGTGGACCTTTAAAGCCAAACAGATTTAGTTCCTGGACACATAAAACAGAGAAAAACAGAAAATATTAATTATACAAACCAACGCCAGCGACTCTTCTACTTTTTGGCCTGACAAGTGACTTTGAGCAATCAGTTATTTTACATGAACTAACCTATGAATAATTCAGTCGCACTATGTCACCATAACTGCTCATTTTCTGGATGGTATATTGTAGAAATGCAAGTACACAAGAGCAGTCAACTTTTAATTCCTAAGAATATTTTGATTTACTATTCGGAATTCCCAAATAAGTAAAACGTGAATATAATGTAACCACACAACCCAAACAATGAATTCAATTTTCTCGGGTTCTGTTAACAAAAATTGCATGTGAACACAACAGGTCACATCGAAGTCATGCACATATATCAATAACTTAATTATCGTGAGAGGCCTACTAATTTCCTCAGCAGTATTTAACAGATGAGCACAGTCAGAACATTGTAACCATCTTGTAGACAGTCAAGCTGTGAGCAATGTGTTACATTTAGTACAGGCTATATGTTGTTATCCTAAATCTGACTATTCATAATGTAAAGAACCAGTTGAAGTATTTATAGAAACGTAAAATGCTCCATGTTTCCTCCCCAATGGGTCCATTTTTTTCCCCCCAGACTCCATTTTTAGGGGTCTTTAGGCTGAACAGTTGTCACTTTCTCTGAGCCCGTTTTCCTGATTCTGTGTGTTCCTCTGTCACTTGAAGCCCGCCAGAGAGTTTAAGCCATGGAAGACGAACGCCGTACCCCCACCTGAGAGCTACGCCGCGGAGCCAGAGAAGAAGAAGGGACCTCCCCCGGGCATGGACATGGCCATAAAGTGGTCCAATGTGTATGAAGACAATGGGGAAGATGCACCAAAGCCTTTCACCGGAAACGCCCGGTTCTTACCCGCGGAGGAGGAACAGTCCGACTCAGGTTAGTCCTTCTGCTCTCTTGTCAGTACGATTTTAAACTGACGATATGATCACTTCTGCCGGCTTCATTCTTCCTTCTATTATCTCACCACCAACTTATCTGTCATGGCTGAGCATGTTCAGCACTAAACAACACGTGACTTCCATTTGCACCGCTTCTCTGCTGTAGCCTGTTATGTTTTATTGTATTTAGTAATTTAAAAAAAACCCCATTATTTTCGTCTCCTCCCCCCCCCACCCCCAACCGCCATGCCTCTGGTGATCAGATGAGGATTCAAAGGACGACCTGTCTGCCAAGAAACGTCGGGTCGAGACCTTCCAGCAGAAGGAGAAGAGGAAGAGGGACATGGGACAAGCTACCTCTGACAAGAACTTCGTCGAGGAGGAGAAGAGGATCCTCAGGCAAAATGTTGACTGAGGCCTAAACCGCCTGCAATAAGCAATCTGTTATTTATACATTTTATGTCAGCCGAGGACATTCACAGATATAAGCACAATGGTCCAGAAGGTGGTGTGCTGCAAACATAAACAGGCATTTTACCTTTATGACGACCTCATTAGCAATATTATTGTTTCGTGTTTTAAAGGACAGTCAGTGCACAACAAACTATAGTGTATGATAGTATTGTGTGATTCTGGTAAATCCCTGCAGACTATTTTCCAAAGGCGAAGGAAAATTCAGGTGTTTTTCAGTCTCAGTCGTATTTTTCATGATGTCGGTCATCATCTCCACCAGGGGCCAGATGTATGAAACAACGGCGGCGGCTGAAGGCATTTGCACACCAAGTCTGTTTTTTTTTTGTTTTTTTTGTCTGAAACTGCTGCACGTTTAAAAATAAATACGACCTCATGTTGTGTTCATCGTGTTTTCAAGCCGACTTGGAACAAGTTCGACTTTGTACTACTCTTGCGATCCTTTCATGTGTGTGTGTGTGTGGTGTGCATGCGTGTCCCTAGCTGAGACATAATGCCAGCTCCTGTCCAGGATCAACTAGTCCGAGAAAAATGTTCTTCCTTCTATTATTGCAGTATAACTCGCAGTGTATCAAACAGGAACCGCCGACATCCTGAAATACACCTGACAGCCATCGGGATGACGCCGAAACCCCCCTTGCTCTTGTTTTGTTGTCGGAATTGGATGGACTATTTTGTTTTTATTTGTTCAAGAAGAGAGAGGACCAAATAAATCATCTCCGCTGCTTGACAATTCTATCTTGTCTTGTCTTGTGAGTTTTCAGAGCGAGACAGAATAATTAAAGCATCGGACTCCAAGAGTGCAAGGTGTGTGTGACGTTTTTTATATTGGGTGACAAAAAAAAAAACCGCTCACAAAAATAGCAAACTTGGTGTGCAAAGGTCTTTAAACTGTGTGTATGCACAAAAACAGAAATCTGCATACGCATTCTGTTTTTTTTAAATCTCAGAAGTTATGGACGCAGGCGCAAATGCACAAGATTTATTTCCTCTCCAACCATTATCCATTAATGGATGTAAAACGGTGTTATCGTCCATACCCGTGCTCACTCCACCCATTAGAGCCGTCAATTAGAAGGCAGAAGTACAGCAGGCTGCTTCGTCAGCGAGGTTCTCTAACACCATCGGAACAGCTGAGATTACACACGAGCATTGTGTACGGCCGGTGCTACTTATAGCGTCTGTGCAAACTGTGTGTAAACTATGAATGCAAGCAATAGCCCGGCCATCAGTATAACATGTCTGAAGGTGGATCAGTGATTAGTCGGTAGAGCTCATACTGAAAAAAGACTTCATAAAGCGCTTCACAGTTCAAATGTAAAGATCATTAACAGGGAAGTAATAGTTGCTTAACAGAATAATAAGATTCATCATTCTAAATTAGAGATGCTCCTCTGAGCGACTGTGTGAAAAAAAAAAAAAAAAAGACATTGGTAAACGAGTCAAACAGTTTTACATTTACTTGTCATATGGCCGTTTTTTTTTTTAAATTTCACACCCCTACATCTTTCTCTAGACAAACGTGTCTCCACGTGCACTGAGATGTGCGTGAGGTGCACACTTCTTCCTTTAAACACCAGTGTATGCGTGGGAAACGTCAACAGATGTTTTTTCCATCCCTACGCATTATCTATACGTCCGGCCCCCAGCTCTCTTCCAAGGACACAGGGACGAGGGATATCACTAGACACAGCTTTACAGCCTGTGGTGGGCATTACCAAACCGAGCAATTAGACGGGTTCTGTCTGGGTTTGGCATCACCTCCGCTTTGCTTTACCAAAACACGCAGTTTACACAACAAGGTGAAATGAGACGTGTTTGAACCTGCCTGGCGGCTCTCGTTTGAATCCCCCGCTCCTCTGTGTCCTCGCAGTGAAGCCTGCGAACAAAATGTCAGTTGCAACCGACAGGGATGAAGAGCAAAACTAAGAAATGAAATGTTCAACTTGTTTTAGTTTAAAGAGCTGGAATAACAGTGACGTCTGGCTGTTGGTGGTTTTTACTTGGTCAGTGTTTGTCTTGTATTACACAACATATCTAATCACTGCTGGAATATGACTGTGTTTGTGTCGTGTTTATAGAGTGACCCTCCTTTAAAAAGTGTGATTAAAAATGGCTGTTAACCTGTTGACGCTTTAAGAAGTTGCCTGTTGTTCCCGCGTGCGGGCACTAGATGTCGCCCTTAAGCTACACTAGGAGAGACTCCCCTGGCGTTGGCAGCAAAGCCTGCTGCACTTTGTGTAACCGTCGGACGCACACATTACAGCGGGGTTTGTGTACATGCTGCTCGTCGGGCAGGGATCTTCGATTTGTCTCATCTCAGCTCTCTTGAGATACTCGATGCGTGCAGACTGTTTATTCAACCTCATGTACCTTGTGTCGCAACAACAACACTTCACTTCTGTTGTGATTTTCTCATTCAGTGTGAAAAGATGTATCCGGCAATGTTATCTTTGTTTTCCTTTTCGTTTGTTTTTAGTGTTACACCATTCATTAAAAACCACTATGGCAATAAAATGGACTTTACTGTGCGAAGCTGTTATTAGAAGTATCCAAGCTATAGCCGAAACATTCCCAAATGAATTCTTTACATTTCTGTGACCGTTGGAGTAAACATAATGGTTTTCCAAGCACTGAGAAAAAGAAAAAAAAAGAGAAAAGTTTCCACTTTGCAACAGCTTAGTGATCAGAGGAATTCCTGGCCTATCTGTCATTGTGGGTTGACATGAAATAGTGGTAAATATGCCTCTGATAAAATTCCAGCCTCTAGGTATGTGCCTGGCCTTGTCTGAAACGCGTACCTGCTCCTGCACAACAGCAGCAGCCGGCTGATTTTTATCAGCTATATTTACGAACAAATAACTCCTCTCTGTCTGTACGGACTGCATGAGCAACGACCAGCGAGGTCACATCCATCAGTGTCTCAGAATCACTCATCTGGCTTTCGATGTCTTTCCCAGAAAAAGACATGTTTTGCCACACTCTATTCTTAGAATCGTGTGGATAACCATTACAAATACCAGCTTAGGTTTAGATTTTTGTGGCACTCTCTTTGATATGATATATATACAGCATTCCTGGACTGTAGCCTCTTTGTTTTAGGGAGATCGTGTTACCAGAGGCAAAGCATTTTTTCATCCCGCTGGATGTCACACATGGCTGGCCTTATCTTCAGTTAATAACAGTGAACATCTTGGTCTTATGTTACACTCGATACAATCAGAACATCAGTTACTGAAGAAAAGCTGTGATAAGTTTCATCAAAGCAAAATTCTCCATAATAATCGACCAATCAGAATCAAAACGCCTCATGTAGCTGCTCAGATTGGAAGGATTTTTTTTATTGGATTAAGCGGAGTGGTGTAAACCTTTGATAATCTCTTCAATAGGAAAGTCTTACTGTCTAATAACTATGTAAAAGCTCAGTGTGATTATTTGTCTTCGGTTGGAAAAAACATTTTTCTGCGTATGCTGGCCACATGCTGGGGTAACATTAGGTAAACAAGTTTCCCCCGAGGGACAGAACATGGTGAGTGTGTAACAAAAGAACACCCCTGTAAGACCATTTAGTAATCACCAAGCTTTATATTTAAAGGGTAAATCCAGCAATTTTACACATTAAAGTGTGTTTATAGGTCTTTAGGAGTACAACTGCATATGTGAAAAGAGTAGCACAATGCCTTAATATAATCTGATAAATTGTCCCCAGTGTTTTCACAAAGTATCTTGGTTGCATTGTGGGTAATGTAGGCACCACGATTTAAAAATGAAGACGAGTCAGTTTCCCTCAGGGTCAAATGAAGTACAAACCGACGGTACGACCATTTGTACAACTGACCGACCAACCAACCAACCAACCAACCGTAGGTCCAACCAACCAACTGACAGACTGCCCGACTGACCAGTCGGTTGACCAAGCAAACAAAAGAAAACAAGCCTATAAAGTTTCATTTATTGTTGCTGTGTCAATAACATGTATGCAAAATGTATGAAAACCTCGCTACCACGCTAAATGAATTGCTGTCATGTGTCTTGCCTTCTTTGTTCATGTCATAAAGGTTATATTGTGATTAGATGCTTTGGCCCGTTAGATGCACATCTTATCAGATCACTTTATTCTATTTCTTATAAACAGTTAAGTTAGACTCTCTAATCAGAAGGCTTTCAATCTGTTGAAAGACATATTGTCCATGTTACTGCAGCTAGTGTTGAAATAAAATGAGGTCCACATTCTGTGGTCACATAGAGGATCTTATTAGTTAGATTGCAAGAGGTTTTCCAGTAACTCAGGACTTTGTTTCCTGGTCCAGTCGGGGCAGTGAAGTGTCAGTCACACTAACCATCTATCACTGTGACACATTTACTGGAAGGTCAAGACCTCATGATGGCTATTGAGTATTCAGCGATCTTTACTGAGCTGGCTACCTACAGCTGCTTCTATCTGACTTATGACTTTTTTTCACACAGTCAGCACAATGTTGCAGCCTCTATGTAAATGGAGGTCTGGCTGTTGTCTGGAGCCGCAGCGGACCCACAGCCAATAATACAAGAAGAAAGATAACAGGACTATGGCTGCGGCCCAATAGTCAAAAAGTGACATCATATGTATTTTCCTGAACATTTGCAAATGCCTTTAGGGCAAGAAAATATATGAAGGAGAATTCTTAAAGAAAAGACAACCACTGAAATGAGAGTATCCGACTGCTTTTACACCAAGGCCACAGGGAATTATGGGATGGCGTGCCTCCTTTCCTCTTGTTAAGTCTGGTCCAGTAAAGACATAAGAAAGGAAGCACCTTTCCTTAATTTAACAAGCTCTTATCATGGCTACCATGTACATACTCTGTCCATAAAATGTACTCAGGAAGTCTCTAAGAACCAAAACGTCTACTCATCTTCTGCCCGAGTCTAGTGCCTTACAAACACAGACACAGTGGTGCTCTGAGCTAAATACTAGCATCAGCATGCTAACATGGCCGCAGTTACAGTGTTACCATGCAGGTGATTAGCAAACACGCGACTCTAGGTATTTGGTCCAAGTCACAAGTAAAGTTAGTGTCAGTTTTTCTCAGGCAAGTCAAGTCACCTTGTAAGTCCAAATCGTCAATGCAGTAACTCAAGTTGCCTCGAGTCCCAGTCGGAATGACTCGAGTCCACATCTCTGTTGATTAACAAATAATATTTACCAAGTTCGTCATGTTTGATTTGCCTGATAACATTTGGTAGATAGCACTAAACAATAAGGTCTTTCAGGTATTTGTCATAAATGGGCATAGCACTGCAGCAATTGATCAATTCATTGATAAGTAGCCAAGTATTAAATCAATAGGAACTATTTTGATAGTCAATTATTCATCCATCCAGGGGCAGCGGGGGCAGCTGTCTGAGCAGGGACACCCAGACTTCCCTCTCCTCGGACACTTCCTCCAGCTCCTCCGGGAGGATCCCAAGGCGTTCCCAGGTTAGCTGGGTGACATAGTCACTCTAGCGTGTCCTGGGTGTTCCTCGGGATCTCCTCCTCCCGGTGGGGCATGTCAGGAACACCTCCCGAAGGAGGCGTCCAGGGGGCATCCGATACAGATGCCCGAGCCACCTCAGCTGGCTCCTCTTGATGTGGAGGAGCAGCGGCTCTACTCCGAGCTCCTCCCAGGTGACGGAGCTCCTCACCCTATCTCTAAGGGTGCGCCCCGCCACCCTGCGAAGGAAACTCATTTTGGCCGCTTGTATCCAGGATCTTATTCTTTCGGTCACAACCCAAAGCTCATGACCATAGGTGAGGGTAGGAACGTAGATTGACCGGTAAATCGAGAGCTTCGCCTTTCGGCTCAGCTCTCTCTTCACCACGACAG
>OMLP01032789.1:2751-13229 GCA_900302685.1 Spondyliosoma cantharus | reverse complement strand
AAAGAAAGCCTCTGCTATTGGATATTATCTTGATATTATCATGTAATTCTGATGTTTCAGGCACCAATTATATTTTTTTACCCAGTGTTTACATGGAAATAAGCACATTTGTGACATTTTCTCTTTAAAAGTAGTATTAAACTAATTGAAAGCATGAATGAAATGATTATATCTTATATATTGTATATCTTTTTTTGCATCACAAATATAGACAATGTGACCTTACGTTCTGTCACCTGCTGCCGCTGCATTAGAAACATTTTGGTTCATTTGGGAACATGTGCACTTCTATCGTCACTTCTATTAGATATTATACAGTAACTTGCACTAGGGAGGTGATACAGAAACTTTGTAATAAGCATCATGAAACCAACGTTATGTAACTGAAAGTTATTCTGGAGAAAGATAGTTGATTGTTGAGCTTAATTCCCAGATCGTCAAATAGCAACACCCGGTGACAAAGACCTGATTTTGTAATGATTGATATTTGACAATCTGGGCATGAGACTACTGTACCCTGCCACTCGCCCAGTCCTAGCTTGGATTGACTCCAGCCCATCCAGGATGGATGGATGGATGTAGAGACTCAACAATCAACTATCATTCTCCAGAAAGTTACATGGTGTTGCTTTAATAAATGGTACATTTATAGCTAACTAAACTTTAGTTAAGACAAACAAAGAAATGCTTCATAAACCATTTATTAGTTACAACTGATACTTATAGAGAGGCAAAGTCCAGTGGACCACAACAGGACCTTATTTTAGAAAAAATATATATGGTAGTAAATGGTGAGAGACATAATTTTTTTCAAATGGGAGATGAATCACACATATGATGATAATGATGATGAAACTCATAAATGTAATCAAGTATAAGACTGTGAAAGTACATAATTAGACATCAGACAGTCGCTTAAGTGATGTCATCTCGTTTAACGCAAAATGATAAATGAACCCTTGTAGAGCATGTCCAGTATATAAGCTAGCTCACTAACTGACCACTTCACCTGTCTCATAACTGTAGCTGTCAATATGAACAGACTTGTTGTGACTTTCACCTTTTTCCATAGTTTTTCTGTGCCGAGGTGACGACTATGTTGGTGTTGTTCATGCATGCTAAGTTCAGTGGTATTTTACTATCTTTACAACAAACTGTGTCTTTCTTGACTTGCAAAATTGTCTTTTTAATTGACAAACATCATATGTGTAATTCATGGCTCAATTCAAACAGGATCAATAATCGATTTATCTTTTCCCATTGACTACTGAATAATGTTTCCCGAAGGTCTCATCATTTCACTGCTTCCTGATTGATCAGCAACTGAAACGATGTTGGATAATGAAAATCTGGAGGGACAGCAGTAAAACAACATATTTGATGACCGTAAGCTAATGTTAGCCTTCGACAACTTCCTTGTTAACATTGCCGTATGATTACATCCAGTGCATTTAAGTTCCAGCTTTAAATAGATGTGTCCAACATGTGTGATGACATTTTAGAATTTAAGTGAAACTCTCGCCAAAAAGCAACCTAGGCTTTATTTGTGAATGTATATGAGTCAAACCTTCGCGTAAACGCATAATTACAATGAAAGAGGCACTTTTAAGATTTACCGTAGTTTCGTTTTCAGGCAAGCTCATTTTCAATGGGAGTGCAGGGGCACTTTTACGATAGCATCAAAATCACTATTTTTAAAACACTAAGAAGGCTCGACATAACATGAAACTTTGCTCGTAGTATCACCAGGGTCTCTACACATGAACACGAGCATTGAGAACATTGTTTGTGTACATAGAGTTTACTAAAAAGAAGGTTTTTGAACAACTCACGTTAGCAGCTGTATCTTCAGCGCGCCGCTGTTATGGCAGACAAAAAGTGTCGATAACGATCAAACTGTTATGCTAGCTAGGAAGTGGTAGAATGCTAACATTAGCTGTTTTCCAATGGAAGCTAATGTGTTGTCAAAAATGTTGTCTTACCTTTAAATATGTCTGATGTTCTGGTTTTAACTATTTATTGTCTTTTAGTTGCTGATCAATCAGGAATTGGTGGAAATATAATAATCGGTCAGATTCCCTACATTTATACGACTACGCAACCTGGAACACAACAGGATGAAATTTGATCTTCCCACCCTGAGTGTGATGTAAGAGGAAAATGGCCGCTGTGTGAATATTATCTATTGGGTTAGGGTTAGATCGCCTGGCTATGCTAAACTGTCCATTTTATCTCTACTTTTTGATGTTTAGTTGTTGAATGAATCAAAATAATAATCTGATGAATGAAAACAGTCATTAGCAGCCTTACAGTGACCCTGTACTGTATCTCATAGTAGAGAAGAAAAAAAGTCAGATGATGACAAGAAAACAAATTAAGATATTTGGTTTGCTTTGAACAATTCCTTACTGGCACGATGCTACAGACCAACTGGGATTTCTACAACATTTGTTCCTCAACAATTAGACTAAAGCCCATTGGGTTTATTCTTTGAGGATGGTAGAAGGAAGCCTCTTCCAAAAATAAACATAACAAATGGAGTTCTTCTTTAATGAGGCTTAAATATGACTTCTGCGCTTAAAATGTGTTAATGGAGATTAATCTTCAGTACTGTCGCAGCCTCAAATCCTCTGCGTCTTTCATCGTTGAGGGGAGATTAACAGCAATGCACCAGGGAGGTGATAAGTGGGTTCCTCTGTAGTCCACATGGGATCTGACAGCCCACTGAGAGACCGGCGAAGGGCCTGCATTGAACCATGGAAACCTTTTACATTAGTATGGTAACCAACTTCAAGCAAAGACCTTCAAAGTCTGTCAAACAAATGGCCCGTGGCAAAGACTCTGACATCCTGCAGAATGAGGTTCTCTGAATTCAGTTGGGGGTCAGCGGTGAAGTACTGCTGGATTTACACGTTTTTACTTTACTTGAAGTCTATTGTTTGATGTTTATGGAGCACAATATTTTGAGGCCAAGAATAAAAAAAGGCTTTTGCTTTCAGACATAATTTGAGCAGACAAGAACACAGAAGTTTGTCCGTAAACTGCATGAGAAACCTAAATGAGTCAGGCGTGATTTTAAGATAAAAGCTAAAAACAATTTGACTCACAACAGCATTTATGCATCCAGACTGAGGAATATTCACAGTGACATGATTACTCACCCCCTATGTAGATATAGAAAGTAAAACAACATATGTCTTTCAAGTTTTTAAATCCATTCCTTGTCCTTCCTGATCAGCTTCACAGGTTTCATTAGCTGTGGTTACATGAACAATATTACTTCAATCTGATTGAAATCATTCTGCTTAGAGATTCCAGCTCAACTTAACTAAAATGGACGCTAACTGACGTGATTCAATAAGATGTGCCTACCTACCTCAAACTATTTATGCGTTGTAATAAGCTACTTTAATTTTCAACCTCTGTGGTCTTTTTTCTGATGAGGACAGCCTCATTGATCGGAATACAAATGGTTCACACACCACCTCAATCAACCTGATTTACAAACCATTGTCATTTAGGTTGAAGTGGGAATTTGGAACATACGTGACTGGAACATAACAACACCGAATTGGGCCAAAACTGTGCCAGTCTCTTCTGATTGTCACATTTTTATTCTGAATGTAAATTAAACTAATAAACTGACATCTTGTTGAACTCCCCTCCTACAGTCTTCTCCCTGTGCACTCCCCTGGGACAAAACAATCACATTTCAGTGTGCAGGAGCACATCTGTGCTGCTGCCTGCCTGTGGTTGACTGGAAGTCGTTACTGATGACATTTGATGGAACAAAGGCCAATATTTGAATGGAGCACATGGGACAAAACATCAAATCAATGTTTCTCATTGACTTGATAGAGCAAAAGCAATCACTTCCTTGCATCTCCCTGATGAAAAGTAGCACAAAAAGCACAGGCCTGCATGACACGCACTGTATGAATGTTATTTCTGTGGGCAGGCACTGTGTCAGGACCTTATCACAGCCGCCATGATGAAGGGGAGGTGATTGTCGTTCCCATCTGGCCGCATAATGAGCTCAGAGCTAGACGCGGGGTTACTAATAGAAACATGTCATAGGTTTCGTCATATGGCCAAGTGAGAACAAAACAAACTGTGCGGCTGCTGTGGATGGCATAAAAGATCCTGCCATTTCTTTTTGAGTCTCTGATTTTATAATTGTCTTTCTCACTCACTGTCACAGTGCACTGTGATTTGTCCTTTCATAAAATTACTGTAATTGTTCAGCTTGTTTTTCTGAGCCCCACTTTGTGAGGGAGGAGGCCGTTGAGTGTAGCAGTTCATTGAAATTCATGAGGGAAGAGCATGCAGAAGTGGTCTGATCTCCTAAGAGGACCTATTTCACTATTAAATAAAATGTTACAGTTGGAGGGAAACCTCTTTGAGGTGTCAGGATGGCACTGAGTATGGAAGTATGAGAGATTTAACACCAAGCATAATATATAGGCTACTCCTATAGGGTTGGAGGAAATTACCTAAGTTACAGCTCCGAGGTTTCTGCCTGTTAAAAGGCATTTTTTTTTGCCAAATGCTTGCTCTTGGTTGAAATATTGGGTCTATGTAAATAAATTACGGTAATTAGGGAGTATGGTTTAGACCCGCTCAATTTGGAGAGTGTCATGAGATGACTTTTGTTGTGAGTTGGCGCTGTACGAATAATGATTGATTGATTGATTGATTGATTGAATGATGTTTAGATCCTTTATCAAACCATTCCAACAGGCACCAATGTGGGTCTTATTCCTTTGGTTGTACACTGCATCCTACAGCAAATGTCTTCCTGCCTGATAATGGCCCACAACAACATTATAATTGGGTGGCAACTAGCAATTATTTGAATTGTCTGTTTAATGGCAGATTATCATTTCAGTTAACTGTTTAATCATTTGATCTACAGAATGTCAGAAATGTTTGTGAAAAAAATGCCCCTCATCATTTTTTAGTCCAAGGTGATGTCTTAAAATGTCTTGTTTTGCCCAACAAATAGTCCAAAACCCAAAGATATTAAGATGTTTTATAGGACAAAGAAAATCAGAAAATCCTCATACTGAAAAAGCTGAACCAGTTAATGTTTAAGATTTTTGCTTAAAGAATAATGATTGCAGCTCTACTCTGAGTGTGCTTTAAATGGAAGATTCTTACTGCAGCAGTAGGTTGGTTAAAGGCAAAATATATCCTGCCATGTCTTGTCTTCATTGTGTACTTGATGGGTACTTGGAGGTGACAGGGTACAAACACACCACACAAAGACGGGGACGAACTGGGGTTATTTCCACCCCAGGGCCATGATCCTCTCCATGTTGTTGTTGTTTTTTTCCCCCCACAAGCTATGTTTGTATGGTAAAGGTCATCTTCACCCCGTAAATAGCTTTTAACCACACACTTGGTTCACTGGTCCTGGATATCTACTTTATCAAAAAGCCTTTTCTGCCATAGGATGAGCAGTTTTTACTTATAAACCAACAGAAATGTCTGTTTTTCTGTCTGTGCTCTTGTTTAAAGTGGTGTTTTTTTGAAGTACTTCCAAGCAACTGTCAGTAATGAAAAACATTTGTATTAAAATATACAATATACTTTAGGTATCAAGTACTCATTATGTATACTGTTCCGTAGTTTAGTACATAACAATGCCTCATATTTTGTAAACTGATCATATGTTTTGTATGCAAAAAAATCACTCTACACAGTAACTGTATCTGTCATTAAGCGCACTATTAATATAAAAAAGCTAAGCTATCTCTACCTCAAAACTAGATTTAAATACTGTTTTTGATGGAGTTGTCTAATTTCCATCCCTGCTACAATGTACCTAACATTTTTATTGCTTCAATGGTTGCTATCTGTTGGCTCGCTGCAGTTTAAAGCAACCTCAGACCGGAATAATTTCCCAACACACTCTTCTTTCTCTTCTTCTTTTCAGACTTCTTTGCTTGTTTACCTCGAATGTCCTTTTTTTTTATTTGATGTGCCTTCATCTTTAGTCTACAGGCAGACTCGGTGCTTTGATATAATGGTAGGCTATTTTGTCTGGAGGTATTTATTTCTAATGCATTTTGAGCAGACTTGTGACAGAGATACGGTGTGTGTGGTTTATGTGTAGGCCTTTGTTCTTATTGATATTACTATGTTAATTGTTCTGTGTCAGTTGATCATTATTATCATTTATGCATTCATTTCTGGTTTACAGGGGTAGTTTTGGAGAATAAATTCAAACTCAGAATTCTAATATTTATATATTAATGAAGTGATAATACAAAATTAATTTTTTCCATAATTAATAAACAAGCTGTTTGGGTCCTCAGAACACTGTTTGTAGCTAGAAAGGTGGCAGGGTCCGCCAAATATAAACAAAGTAAAATAGTATGAAATTGTGTTGTCCTTTGACGTCAGTTTGTTTATTCAGTCATGAAAACAAAGATAGGTTGTTTAATTAGTAAAAAACACCCAAAACCACATACTGCTCCTTTAAATGCCTGTAAATGTTCATGTTTTTGTGCTTGAGGAGGCAGCTTAAAAAACAAAACACTACTGATATTTAGACTTTGGCTAATAATAGTTTGCCATAGTAGTATTATCTTTGGATGACACATACTTCCAAGCCTCTTTAAAGAAACATAGGCTAGCTCTGGGCAGTGAAACCAATAAAAAATACATTTTTAAACTCATAAATACACCATTATCGATCTGTGTGAAACAGAGAGGCCTAGCAAAACCGTAGAAGAAGAGTTGTAGCTCCTTTAAAGAGCGTAGAAGAAGAATTGTTGTTTCCTCTATGAGATAAACTAAGCTAATCCAGCTGCGTCTCAATAAAATCAATATCTGCCTGTCTTGGCATTAATTAATAGCAACACAAGCTAAGAAACCTAATATCTTAATGAAGTGTAGTTACTTGACTTTGTTGATGAAACCCTGGCAGATTCCTGCGATGGCACCGGAAGGCGGAAAGCCCCGTTGCCTAGCAACCGTGAGGTCAAACAAGCGCGAGCAGCATCTGAGGAGTTTCCTTACGTGACTTGTTAGCACCGTTAATGTCGCTTATTAAACTTTTAACGTTAAACAGATACAACTAAACAGAAATTTGTCTTTTAATTATCCCTTTCGCCCTTTGAGATATACCCATTTATTTTTAAGTGCTAATAGAATGGCAGGCAAGAAGAAAGAAGCAAGTCTGCAGGTTGTAAACAATGCTATGTCACCTCCGTATTTTTTAAGCTAGCGTTAACTTTATAAAGCCTTGATGTTAATTTGTTTTCTGTCATCAAGGCGTCTGTCACAAACCAAGAGCAGTGGGAGGAGATGCTGGCAACGAAAGGTTTGACAGGTAAGAACTTCAGAGGTTAAACACTTGACGTTTTGTCCCATTAAATGTGGTTACTGCACATCAAAACACTGTTTAGTCACGTACACGTTGTACAGTTGAAAATAAAAAAACAAAACAGTGTAACGTTACGTGAATGAGCTCAGTCGTTGTTATTGTGATTTATTGTATGCTGCTGCCCCACTGTGTTCATTCGGATAACTGCAGATTGGATGCTTGAAACCAATGGACCAGTCTTCCTCTCTTTGTCTCCCTCTCTCCCTCCTCTCTCTCTGCCTCTTACACACAAACAAACAAACACACACATACACACACACACACACACACACACTACAGAAAGCTGTTAAGCGAGTAGCGGCTCTGGAGTAGCTTTACAGAAACCGTTTTGATGCTGATGGTCACCTGCAGAAAACAAAAGAAAAGTCGACATTAAATAAAGTAATAACATACATAAAGTAATAGATTACAGTTGAGACCTGTGGTTCTGTAGCAGGATGTTTCCAGAACTGTCCTCCCACTCAGAACATGTTGGATAAGCACCTTTAACTCCAACCTGCAGCAGTGGTGTGTCCTTTGTTAGATCAGTAGAGGTGTCAGGTGGATCTGAAGCTGCACCTGTGAGTCACAGACACAAAACGAGCGACAGGTCATGATTTCATAAATGTGATTATCATCTCAAAGATGTGTGTTATTACCAGGCAGCAGTTAAATGTGTGGGTCTTCTTCTTTTCCACATGAGGACAGTATACGTTTGACTACAGCTCTGTTAAATGAAGGAGAAACATGCAGAGAATACTCCACAGCTGCCACAATGTTGAGAGGAACAACTTTTATATTACATAGAAATGATTGTGGAGGCCAACAAGAGATTCAAAAGTCTGTTTGCATTTTAATGGATCTTTTACTTCTACTGTCACTCTATTGGGCAAATCAGAGTTTCGGCAGGAAAAAACTAGTTTTAGTGTTTGTGTTTGTTTTTGTAAAACTCATTTTGACCAGAAGAGCCTGAGGTGCATCACTACCTCATGTTCTCAACAGGACTGAAACAATTCATGTTTTCTTCAAAGGGGATTTTAATTCCTCTGTGCAAACTAAACATGAGATACATCTACTGTATGTTAGCAGGTCAGGTAACATTACTGTCCTGTCTTAGTTTTTATGTTTCATGTTCTAGTTGCTGTTGTAACACCATCAGCAGTAGTTACCATGTGGCTCCAGCAGGGGGAGCACAACTGTTGAGGGAGAGTTTCACATGTTCTTTGTACTAAAACTTTTTCCCCTGGTTTGTTCTCAGATGGAACAAAGAAATAAGAAACATTATCCTGGCAAACCTCCTGTGTTGATATATGTTGATACAATACATAACATGAACTCACCTCGATTACAGCTGACTGTGATGCGCTTTGTAGCTACAAGCCCAAACTGTACTGCAGCAAGAACTGCAGCTCCTATAACAATTCCACCCAGCCATCCAATGATCTCTTTGATGGTTCGGTCCTCACAGAGTTTCTCTGAAACACATCACAAGAGTTCACGTAAAACTCAAAACGTTACTGATTATCATGGACATCACACTGAACATAGACGACACAGAACAACATTAAAGTTGTCTAAAATATTTTAAACTAATGACACATGAAGAATTAAAATAATTTGATGAGTAAAACATCAAGACAGAAATCTCACCACTGATAAACACGAAGGTCTCAGAATGAATCTGATGGTTAATCTCCTCCTGAGTGACTTCACAGCGGTAGTGGTCAGTCTTGGTCACAGTGATCTTGAGGGTAACGTAGTAACGACCTCCTCTCTCTGAGACCTGAGGCTCCTCAGCAGGAAGGATGTTTCCAGAGCTGTCCTGCCACTCGACTTTAGGTTTTGGAGAAGCTCCTCGAACTTCACACTGCAGCAGAGACCAGTCCTTTGTTTGATCCAGTGTGACGTACGGCTTTGATGCACCTGTGAACATAACAAAAAATAAATAAATGTATCTATTATGTATCTACCTTCACTGACTGTGGTTGTATTGTTAAATAATAAAATGAGTGCATTAGTAAAAATGCTTCAAATGTTACATCTAATAAAATAATTGATTAATCAAATGTCAACCTGCTGCACTGTGAGAACAACACGTCTACATGGAGTTACTGAGTCAAACCTTTGAATGATACTGAGGCACACAGAGTTGTAGCACACCTGACAGGTACAGAGATCAGTGACATCATCACTCACCTCTGGTTTCTCCTGATCGGTCTTTCAACGGCCGTTCTGAAAGATAAAGTCCAGTGAATGGGCGATATGAGTCAATACTGGATCATTTTTCAACATGAGCAGAGGAGCTGATTCACACAACAAAGGCCACAAATCTAATGAGGGAGCTGCATTCTTAAACTATCATCTGCTAATTAAATGGATGACAAGATGAGTCAGAATCTGTCAGATTGAACTAAGCAGGAAGAAGTAATCAGGCAGCACTTCATATTTCCTTTTTTACCAGATAGATAGATAGATAGATAGATAGATAGATAGATAGATAGATAGATAGATGGCAGCAGGTACATTCAGTACAAATACATGTATATTATTGATTTGAGCAGCTTGTTAGGAAAGAAAGAAGAAAAATCCATGAGAAAATATGTTTACATACACATTTAAACAAGTCTAGTGAGCAGACATGGACGATCTGTTTTCTTTCTGGTTTTTCATTCATATAAGAGAATGAAAATCTTTAATGCAATATTGTGTTTTAATGGTGCAAATCACAAAATCCATTTACATTGCAGATTGGGATTAAATAGACGGTGATTAGTTTTAGGATCAATCACCGACCACTAAATATAAGGCTGGTGTCATTCTATATTTTCCCATCAAATATCATTAAAACAACAAAACAACATCATGTTTGTTCATCTCTCAATACTCTAACTTCTCTACTCTGTCAGTAACTCTCAGCCCCGAGCACACTGAAGATGTTTCATTTTTAAGATGTTTTCATAAAAACATTCTGTAACTTCTGTAAGAATCTAAAGTTTTCAAATGTATCTTTAAGTTAGAAAGATATTGCAGATGTAGACAGCATGACAACTATATGAGATAATCAGGTGTCAACAGGTGTAACTGATTGTAACAGGAGACTAAAAGA
>OMLP01032785.1:105058-121179 GCA_900302685.1 Spondyliosoma cantharus | reverse complement strand
CAAACACTGTATTTGGCTGGAATGCAAAATCAACAAATGTTCAGACCTGTGCTGCTTCTCTTTCTTGCAGCTGCTCTACAATTTCTGCAAGGGTGGATCTCTTGTCTCTGTACAAAAAATGCAATTTAGAGAATCACATAAGAGTTCACATCAAAAGTTTTAGATTAAAATATCAATCAATGCCAAACATTTATAGTGCTCAGCAGAAATATACCCTGAATAAAATCTCTAAAGTATCAAAAAACATCTCTTTAACTAAACATCTGTTTATTTGCTGTATAACTTGCTGCTGTCTGGAAATCAAAACGAGACGACCACTACATGTGCTGGACAGATAGCAGATATAGTGATTGTGACTAGACAGACAACAGAACCTGAAAAAGCAAGTAAGTACGCTTAAAGTCTCACCCTCCTGCTGAGCGTCTGTCTGAGTGCTCTTTCCCAGTGTCATGCTCACTGGACTCCTGTCTCTCCAGCCGGTGTCGGTCCCTCTCTCTCCGCCGGCCCTCATGGCTCCCATGGCCCTCCTGCTCACTGGATGTTTGCCTCTCCAGCGTCCGTCTGTCCCGCCTCTCAGCGTGTTCCCTCCACACCTCCTGTGGCAGCTCGTCCCTGCGTGCCTGGATCAACTGCTCACTGGACAGCTGCCTTTCTATCCTGTGGTCCCTGTGGTGAGTGTGGGTCTGGACCTGCGGCTCTGCGTGGCCTAATGGGTCAGTCCTGGACCCCCGTGGCCCTCTGGTGGGCTCGCTGTGCAGGCGCTCCCTCGGCTCCTGAAGCACCACCTCGGCCATCACAGCCACCTCCGCTTTCTCTGTCCCTATCTCTCCCATCATAATCTCTCTCTCCCTCCCCCTTTCCCTCGCTTTCTCAAGCCGGCTGGCCACAAGCAGCGGTGTCACTGCATCATCCAAGTGTTTGATTTTGGGTTGCCTTAGATACGGGGACGATTTCGCCTCCAGTGCCTTTGCTGCTTGTACTGGTTGGAGATGACTCATTGTCTTTACTACTTGATCCTTCATTACACTGGTGCCTTCTCGTGCCTGGTTGGCTGAGACCAACATGGCCGCTGTGGCAACTGAGGCAATTGAGGAAGGCGAGGGCACGCCTAGTCCAGCAGCCACGCCCACTACACCACCATGACGCGCCTCCAGGGTGTGTCGGTAGCTGGAGCCATTCATCACAGGAGTGTAGTTAGCGACTGTCGAGCCCAGCCGGCGAGCCACAGACGAAGGAGAGGGTGTAGGCGTGGCAGGTGAGGGCGAGGGAGGAGAGCTGGCTTCGTTCTGTTCGTAAATGGTCTGCCTTGTTACGGGGGAGATTGGGAGTCTGGGCAGGACGGTTTGACTGGGTGAGGCATCTTGGGGGTCCAGGAAGACTTTACGACCCAGCAAAGGGGTCGGGGGTAGTTTACTTTGTTCTGCTCTCAACTTTTCTACCTGCAGAAAGAAAAAACAGAACTTTTTTGAGACAAATAAGTCACTTTGACAAGGGTTTTGACATCATTAAAAAATATTGAATTCTTTATGGAAACTTATTTTTCCTTACTGGAAATACTCAGTTAAACCAGTGATTATAGTATTTCAGAAATGTACGACTTCGCCTTTTCAGCATTAAAACTCTCTCCTATTCTGGCCAGCCTATGTATTTACACAATAATGATGATGATGATATTACCGTGGTGAGTCGTCGCAGTGAGCTGAATCGTTCCTCCCAAGTGGCGGCAGCTTTGCGAAATGCTTCGTGTCGACGAATCAGTTGCTCCACCTCGTCCACGCTCCCGCCCAGCTCCTTGCTGCTGATAAACGGCTCCTGAGCAGTCAGCCACGCCTCCGCCACCACCGCCTCCTGGGCAAACTGGTGAACCTCCAACACTGAGCAGAAGAGAGGAGAAACAAGAACAAATGTTCAGAAGCAAATAAGAAAATTACATCAGTTATTTTACACTCTTATCTTGAATATTATATGTATTTATGTATGTATTTATCATTTATGTGTATCTGTCTATATAATTGGTCTAATTTTTGGTCTGCGTGTGTGTGTGTGTGTACTCACATTGCTGTAGGAATTCCCAGTGCTTGTCCCACTTCTCAGACAGCTCATATTGCTTAGCAACCACCTTGTCCAGCTTCTCCTTGATCTGAGAATCAAAATCAGCAACATCAGAAATACAGCATCGCAGGGGTCAGAATCAAAATTAGTGCTAAAATAACTTGCACTTAAAATGTACAGAATATTACCAGGCACGATACTTTTAAATATTTAGCTGGGACCTAGTTTCTAGTCTTAGTTCGGTACTTTTATTATTCTATTTTACTCAGGCAAGTCATTCCAAAGCTGAGTCAAATCTTTTCCATGTCTATATAATATTTTTGTGAAATTCAAATATTCATAACAGGTCTTGCGTCATCCTGATTAGCATGTTTTTCATAAGGATGGGAAATATATGATGCAAGTGAGTGGTCAGTGGTCAACATAAGGTTCAACGTTCAAGGATCTTTATTTGTCACAAACACAGAGCAGAATATAATGTGCAGTGAAAAGGACTTATGGCCTTCCAAAGATTAGCTTATAAGCATCTGGTCTCACCCGCGCTATCTTGAGTGAATGTAAAGAATTTTGTAAAGGACATGTAGTGCAAACAATAAAACAATGTTTGTAATAATGATCTTTCATCTCACCTCTTCAGCTGCTGGGTTTCTAGCAGCCAGCAGCGTTTTGCCCATCTCGATACACTCCAGGGTGCTCCGGCTTCGAGCCTCCACTTCGCTCTTCAGACTCTGGTGATAATTCATCAGCACCTCAACTGAAGACACGTCCCTGCAGGAACCACAGATTTTTTAACACAAATGGCTACCGCATTATACCACCCCACCCCTAGATGGTACTTCCTTACTGCATTTTTTAAGAAATGAATTAGTCCATCCTTATATAAACTATGCTACCATACACATACATTACAAAATTTGGACTGGTATGTTACTCAGAGAGACCTATAATCAGATATTTTGTTTTTTTGCTCCTGGAGTGTAGATACCTGGGCTTCTCTCCAGTCCCTATCTGACAGATGATCGAGTCCATCCATATGATCTGATCTCGGACCATGCTGAAGAACCTTAGCTTGTCTGTCTCAGTGGTGATCTGTAATCGACACTCCTCGCAGGATGTCAGCAGCTCTTTCCAGCACTGCATCACTTCATGCTCGCGGCACGCGATGGCTTCGGCCTTCTCACCAGCGTACACTGTCCTCAGCTGGGCCGCGCTCTCCTGCAGCTGACGCACCTGGCAGAGTGGGGGAGCAGATTTTAGGAAACCAAAAGCTGAACAAGGAAGAAACGGAAGTTAAAAAATGGAAAGAGAAAGAGTTTGTTTTCCAGATGACGCACAAAACACAGCTGCTCTGACAGCTGGGTTTGGTCAGGGCCAAATGGTACGGGCTCTGTCGCTGGAGTTGACAAAGAGCAGCTGTGATTTTGCATCTTCTTCAGTAAAAAATGTAATATGTTTCTGCTCCCTAGGTGCATGACAGAGACTAGATAAAGCTACATTAAATGCAGAGTAAGAAGGCCATTTTGCCATGACTCAGACTCACAAATATTTTTTTCAATGTTTTTTTACCATCAATTATATTAAATTCAACTTATATAAATACAAAAAATCATGTCTGTCCACAGTAAGAATGATAAATCCAACAATAAATATTTTGATAACAGCATCCACACTGATGAAATATCGTTCTGTAAACACTATTGCCAGGCCGCATGCTCCGGCTGTGTCAGCAGCTTCAGACAATGGATATTGGATATATGAACTGGTGTACGTTGCACAGGGAAACAAACAAACCCTGAAACAAACATTTTCAAAGATGAGAAGAATTGAGGTGGAGGTGTTCAAATTCACACAGACAAATATTAGTCATACACAAGTCTACATCAATTATCCTGGCGATGGTCAATGAGGACATCGTTAAAGACAAAACAAACTATTTCTCTGGTAAGATGACATTTTTTATGTGTTATTTGCTGCCTAATGTACGTTTTATGAGCCTTTAATATGTTTCCTAAATGCCATCAATTAGCTTACATAAAAGAGGACGGTGACAGTCAGAAAGAAGTATTACGTATTATACACATTCCTGCAAAAAACATCCCTAAAATAAAGCTAATGGATATAGCGGTAAATTCAGATGGATTTGAATTTTCTGAGTGTATCTTTCTCTTTCGTTCAACAAATCACTTTAAAAGCAACCTCAATGTTATCTTTCTTCACTCTCATAGTTGTGGTTTGGACCACTTGAGTTAAAAACGATTTTTAAACCACTATGTTTAGTTATTGTTTTCTTTCTTGGTCCGGAGTCTTTTAGTCATGTCAGTTGGGGATTGTGGAGTACATGGAGAGACATGAAAACAAAGTAATCATTACTTATTAATGACTATTTTACTGATTCATAATTATCATTGCCAACTCATATATGCATGAATGTAAGGCACAGCCTTAAGGTCTGTGTGTCTTTATAGAGTTAATATCATTGAGGTTAATTGTTGTGATTCTGCACTACAAGAAAATTGAGGTCAGTGAATTCTGAAGCAGGTAATTTTATATGCTGTCTGTTCATGTTCGAGTTGCCTTACTTGCGTGACCAGCAGCTGTATGTCCTGTTCAAAGCTGTGCAGGAGTCTCTGCAGGGTGCTGGTGTTGGCAGTGCTGCCCTGCCGAGCCCGAACTTCCGGCAGCCTTCGATGTTTGTCCTCAATCTGGGCCAAAATCTAAAAAAAGGGACATAAAGCAGTGCAGAATATTTCATGTGTAAACCCAGTATGAAATGTCTGTATTTCATGTAGTGCCTGTGTGGATTTGTGCAGGTAAAGAAGCAACCAAACTGTGAAATAATTACAAGTATACTCTATTCTGTGGGTTAAGGAATATACAAATCTTGGGTTTATTACATCTTGTCAAAACCATAAAAATTGAAATTTTGTAACTACAATAATTTAGTGTTCCTAAATTACAGTACATCGCACACTATATATTATTCAAAGTACTGATTCTTCTGTATGATAACTAGCCCTGCAGATTTTCCAACACATACACAAAAAAAATCTCAGTTTATGTTTCAGTACATTTTCAGTCCTTTTCAGATTTTATGGGTGTGAACTGAATTATTTATTAAATGTCTGGAGCAAAGTAGACAGCACCAGTTTTCCAAACTTGCTGCCATTCTACATCAATGCATTCAGGATTAAGTAAAGTAAAATTTTGCCAGTAAGAGTTATGATTTCAATACAAGCAGGAAGTATTTTTATATGAAATTAAGTGAGCTAACACTCATAATCAATGACAGGCTGACACACACACAACCACACACACTCACACCGTACATTTTCTGTAGCTTATTTCTTTACCACTTTCCAACAATTTATAGTATACTTAATTATTATCTGCTTATTCATTCTTTTAAATATCAATGTTCCCCACCTTTGCTTTTATTATGCAAGTATATTGTAGTAAATGAGTACTTAGTTACAACTAAGTGTCAGTCTAATATCCATGGCTGGGAACTTTTGGTCGTCCATTTTGTCCCTCTCTCTCACAGACAAAGTTATCTGTACTTATATTTACTTACATCATCAGGCGCATGCAAAATTTCTTGAGAAATTTCTCATCACATTAAGGGTGTGTGGTAAACAGTGTCGTCTTGCACCAGAAAACACTAACACTTTATATTCATGAAGGAAATTAATGTGGATGGAATCTCCTCATTTTAGAAAAATTGATATTAGTCTGGTTCCTAAGCTATAGTAAAGTGGTATAATTGCACCATTTAATATTAAACAATATATATACAGTATATATAAAGCACAATCTATGTGTTGTGCCTCAGGTTTTCTTACCTCTCTGCAGTCAGAGAAGAACTTGTGAAGCTGGTGTGAAGCAGCAAGCATCTGTGCCCGGGTCTCCATGAGCTCCAACAGGTCGGCCCAGGCCTCATTCACCCCATCTTTCCATTCAGCAATGGTGGCGGCCTCTGAGTGGCCGTAGTCAATGAGCTCATCCACCATTTGATTGACGGCCGTCACCCGCTCCTGCCCCACACTTCCCGTCTCTGATGCAAACTCTGTAAACTTCTCCTGAAGAACCTTAAGGCGTTGCAGAGTGGAAGAAATAAACAGCAACAGAAATGATTTACGTGTTTCTTGATTTATATTGTAAGTTAATGAACATCCATCATTCTCCATAATGCTTCCAGGCACCAGTTACTCATTCACAGAGTGCAAAGAGGAAGACTTACTAGCTGCTGTTACCGTTGTAGCTTGATTTGTTACTTAAGATGTTGTCAACATGCGACTTTAAAAAAAACTTTTCTCAAATCTATTATTCATCTGCACACTCCATCTGTCGACACACTTACAGTGACATGCTCATAGTCTTGACCCAGTTCAGGCGAGCTGGCGACCACCTCCTTCTGAGCGATCCACTGCTCCAACTCATCCACCTCCCTGTTGAGCTGGTAAAGCCAGTACTGCTGCTCCAGACGGCTCTTCCTCTCCTCCACCAGGTCCTTCAGAGACACGTATAGACGGTCGATCTGCGACTGACGCTTGCTGATCTGCTCGCTGAATAAAGGGAAGAGATGGTGTGCAACGGGCATTTAGGTATGATGAGTTAAAAGGATGCAAGTGATGATGCTTCTGAAATCACAACATACACCCAGAAACCACTTTATACACCTGTTTCATACTGGGGAGGACTCTCTACACTGGCCCTACCATCAGCAAGTGGCAGCAGAAATTGAGATTCATCACAACCAGATGACGTTTTTCCACTATTCTGCAGTCCATGATTGGTGAGCCTCCGTAGTCCATCCACTTCAAGTTTCGATGGTTTCGTGCATTCAGAGATGCTCTTTTGTATAGCACCCTATTGTTATCCCGCTTTCCTGTCAGCTTGAACCAGACTGACCACTGTCCTCTCATTTCATCTCTCTCTGTCTCTTTTTGGTGACAGATAATCTCTGTTAGGTTCTGTGAGTGTATGTTTACATGCTTACCAGTCCGGATGTCCCATCTCCAGCAGCTGTCGACACTGCTGCGACAGCAGGCCGATGGTCTCAGCGTAGTCCTCAATGGTCTGTTCCAGGACCAAGTGTTTCTTCAGCAGCTGCAGTGTGCTCGGCTCGTCCTGGTGGGAGGAGGAAATGACACACGCAAGGAAGAGATTCAGTTTAAAAATAATACACACCCAGCACAAATGCTCAATCCTGCCTCTACGTGTAAATCTACAGTAACTAAAGAGGATTAGTATCCAACAAAATTAGATGAATATATGGGACAGAGGAAATTATTCACAGATGATAACAGACTAAAGCAGTTTTTTTAAACAAATAATTAGCCATTCTTTAGTTGTTTTTTATAGAAATGCCGAGCAACTTTCAGACAACTGCAGACAAACCTTCCCCTTCTCTTCGTTCATCATGTGCAGCTCCTGCTCGCTCAGCCAGGCCTCCACCTCGGCCGTGTCAAAGTAGTACTGCTGGGCTTGGTACATGGCATCCAGGATGAGCTGCCTCCTCTCAGTCTCAGCCCAGAGCAGACCCCACAGCTGGGCCAGCTGGTCGTGGCCAGCCCTGACGCAGTTGGCCTCAGGACTACGTATGGATGCGATAATCCCCGCCCTTTCTAGGACGTCGTCGATCCTGCTCCTGTGGCCCTGCAGCTCCCTCTGAAGTGTCTGAAGTAGAGGACATTAAATGTGAAGTAGAGGTGGACTTGTAGATCTTTTGTGGGCATAAATTAGGACTTGGAGTTTCCACATCATATTTATCTATTTCATATCATCTTTTTTTTCGTGTGCTTTTGACTTTGCTTTGTGGTAAAAGTGTATCAACAGCATGAGTCAAACTCTGTTGTGTATGAGGTTAAAGCTTCAGTTAGAATCACTGGTTGTTCTGATGGTCTCACCTGGTTCTTCTTCATGAGCTGCTGGACTGCCTGCAGAGTAGAACCATGCTCTTGAGACATGGCCATCGGGAGGCGCTCCTGGATCCACAACTACAACAGCAACAACATAACACAAAGCAGTGAAGGTGAGTTTGTGTGTGTGCTTACTGTATTTACACCATGTGTACTGTATGTGAATGTTTCTGTATGTGAGTGTGCATCTTAAATTTTAGAGATAAAAAAAAAAACCTGTCAGGTCCCACAAGTAATATTTAGCCTGAATACAAAATTGATCTTTTCTCTACATCGAATCGAAGTGAAAATGTTTTTCATACTCACAATCTCATCCTCTAGGTCTCGTCCAACTTGGTGAACTTCTTTGGACGCCAGCAGGATGCGTCGTCTCTCCTTCAGCGGCTCAATCAGACGCACCATCCTGGCCTCCACAGCAGCCTGACGACCGGCAACCGTCTCCTTGATCTGCGTCTGCTGCGGGATGGTGGCCACCTGCCCCTGGAGCTGCCCCACCTCCTTATACCACTCCTCCATCTGGGTCTCCATGGTCTAAGAGGAAGAAGGAGGTGGAAGGGCAAGACATGGGAGAGTTATCAAAACAAATGAAGGGAAAAAGGATGTGTTGAAGAAGAGGGACAAAGGTAGGTTAGAAGAAGAGAAAATAATTGAGTGGATATAGATACAAGAAACATGTTGTCATGGGGAAAAGGATAAAGATGGGATGAGTAGGATGTGAAGAATGAGATAGAAATGTTAAAATGAGAAGTTTGTCGTTGTTTTAACGCTGAGTTACTTCAATCTGCTTAATTTCCATAGGCATACTATTATACAGTATAGGTTCAGTATAAATAAGTAAGTTATGTAAAAAGTTTAAAGCATAAAGGAAAAGCACTGCAAAAAGTTGTGTCACAGTTTGTGGCCTAGAAAGACAGGATGAGACAGTCACAATACACATTTATTTTAATATGTTTGCTGTAAAAACCTGAAATCAAACTAGCAGAGTCAAAAATGTGATTTGCCATTATTGCAGTCTTTGTATCAATAAAGTTTTTTAAATGTTGTAACATACACTGAAATACCTCCTGTTTTCAGTTCACTGAAATGTCATTTAATAAAAGATGGACATGAAAGCAAAGATGAGACTGAAAATAACCCAGAACAGCGAAAGAATACTGGATAGACATGAAGTGTAGTGAAGTTTACTGTACCCCTTGCCAGGATGGATGCTGGGTAGTGGAGTTTTAGGATGATGTGGTAAAGCAGAGCTAATGGCAGCCTGTTAAAGGAAGCTGTAAGCGGCATGCTGTGGGAGAGGAGAGTGAGACATGTCTGGTGAAATGATGAAGTAATGAAAGGATGAATCTGTGCGTCAATCAGGCTGCTGTTTGCTGTGTAAAGAATCTGACTCCTCCAAGTCCAAGAGTTACATCCCAACATCACAGGTACACAAAGAATTGACCTTTATATAACCTGTTTACTACAATTAGTTAAACATGATGGATGCTTAATGATGAAATATTACATTTTTGGTCAGTTTAGGGGTATTGTTTTGTCACCATACTGTACTTTTGTGTGGCTAGATCATTGGCTGTATAGATTCAGCCTCTACTGGAAGGTAAAGTTAGCAAAAACACTAAACTGCAAATTTAGAGGAAACACAAATGAAACTCAGAGATCGTTTCCTGTTTTAAACAGTTTTTATGCACCACTACAAAGACGTAAGACGTATCCCTCTCTGTCGGTCTCAATAAAGCAATTCATGAGCTACTTGCTCAGTATTTAGTATTTCAGTATTAGCATACAAATCTGTTGATAGAGTTGGCAAACAAAATTAAATCCAACACGATGTTGGCACCTGGATTCAAAAATACACCAATCAATATTTCCCAATCATCACTATTTATAAAATGATCTTGGGATGAAACTCTTAACGGAAGCTTGCTGGGTTGGCATGAATGTAAATGGTTTATAGTGTTTCAAAGAAAACATAAAAAACAAATAAAAAAATGTATGTTGTCGTGAAAGTAGAAGACTTTGCGGAAATGAGATGAAAAGCTGAAAGGAAAGTATAACAGTCAGAGTGAGAAATGTTGTTGCTGTTAGTCATTTTCAAACAGCGTGTTTGTTTAAATATTAATGAGATGAGCTGAGGCCATCGCTGTGTGGCGACGAAAACAGTGACTCATTCTGAGATAGTTTAACATGTAGAATAAAGAAGCAGAGCTCATGAATGGTATTCACAATTTAGGTCAATCTGGCTGTAAAACATTAGAATTCAACCCGTATCCCAGAAAATGTATAATTAGAATAAATTCATATTATGTTGTTGAGCCTGTCACTGCACAAATATCTGAAAAAATACTTGTCTATGGCTAAAATTAGAACTGACAACAAAGTCAATAAGAATAATGCTTCAGTAATTCATCAATGAAAAGAGACACCTGCTTTTTCTCTGGTCACATGTTAGCCTGTTGACAAGGCCTACAACCAATAGGTGAAAGAGAGAACATTTATTATTCATAATTGAACTTCATTTGGTTTTACTTAAATTTCCTTCTTAAATAAAAATGTTTATTTTGGAAAAAAGTAGTGACATCTGTAGCCTAGAGCTGACTACCTTATGGAACACACAACATTTTTTTATTCTGTTTTACATAATATAGAACTTTTCAGTCCTATCCTTTAATTTTCTAATCAAATACTGAGCAGCTTTAAGCTTCTGGGCATCAACACTCTGCAGCCTTTGAAGAGATGACAACTCAAAGCCTGAGGATGAGTCAGCAGGAGGTTAGAAAGGCCTTCTGGGTCAAATGGCTGAGAGACTTGAGTGAGGAACGCTTAATGTTTCTAAATACTACGTACCTGTAGTTTTTTCAGCTGCTTGTTGACAGTTGTGAGGTCCTGTCCCTGGTCCACGTAGGCCAGTTGACCCTCCAGCTGGCCTAGTCTCTGGTCCAGACTTTCGTAGCTCTGTACCAGCAGGTCTGCCTTGTTGGCCTCAAAGAGCTGGCGGGCTTTGGCCTGGGTGGTGCTCTCCAGATCCTGCCAGCACTCCCTGATCTCCTCCAACTTCCTCCGGACCACTGGGCTGAGCTCTGGCTTCTCCTGGATCAGCTGTTGCCCCTCCTGGATGGACACAAGGACGAAGAAACACAGATGGAGAGGTGAGACAGAGGTAAAGCTTTTCCTGGTTTAATATGAAGGGATCACTGGAAGGAGGGGCTCTAACCCTAACCCTTTTATCTATTTATCTTGACTTTTTATTAGTTTCCAAGTTTGATCTCTAGAATGGGTAAATTCATGATTTGAGACTGGTGGACTCTTAAATTATTAATGTTATGGGCACAGCAGCTATGATCCTATGCTTCTGTGTTCAGTCTGTGCTGTTTGGATTTCTGTTGATGTTCATTAAAAAACAAAATAAAGACTTAAATAACCCCCCCAAAAATATGAAGGGATTATTACGGATGATTATGATGTACAGAATTTAGATAATTAGTGGACACTTCAGGTAAATAATGAAAATTAAACACATTTAAGCAACCAAATGTCACGGCGTAATCACCAAGCTATATTTGACACAATCTGTTATGATAAAAAGTTAATTAAGTAAGATAACTACCACCTTAATCAGTGAATACATGTTTCTACAAAGCACCTGGGAGGTATAAACACACATTCACAATCTTTAAGCATCTATCATTTTCAAGTAAACCACTTTTTCCCTTATTACTATGCAAATTTATGCCAAAAAATACTCCAACATCTAATTAGATCATTTGTTCTGATAACATGAGCTCACGAGATTTAGGCCAGTAGAATAAAGATGTGTTTTTCTTAAGCGTTGGGGTCCACAAGAAGGAATTGAAAATTAACCGTTTCTATTCCAATTAGCAGTGACGCTTCAAGAAATGTGAATTATAAAATCAAACAATAGAAATAATTAACTAAACAACGTTAGAAGGTGTAAGTTCAAAGTGTCAATTTCATTATCAATAAATGTAATGATGATTTTTTCTATTTACAATCCTTAATAATTTGTCAATAATCACTGATTGTCCACAATTTGGTCCTATTGTTTGATCAACAATTAGAAAACCCAAACCCACTTTTTCAGACAATTTCAACCAACAAATCAGTTAATTTGATGCACCGAAAATGAGACATTCAAATATATAGCTGCAATAATGAGTTAATCGAAGCACTTCTGTCTCTGGGAACTTGCATCAGGTATTTTCCTTTATTTGCTTTTTATATATCTTATAGACATTTTATAGACCACATCTAAATAAATTCATGAACAATGGAGGTCAAAATATAAAGGAAGCATAATCCAAAGCCTGGGTCTTTTTTCTCTGTTTCATCATATCCACAAATATTCACTATGTTACCATTATTATGTGCAGACACTGTGGAACTGTGTAAGTAGGTGTGCATTTGTCTGTTTGTGTGTGTGTACTTGTGTGAAGAGATTAAACCTCGGCGTATTTGAATGCCTCATAAATTACCTCACACTCCCCTTCCCCCTTTTCTCTCTCTGGACTCTCTTTTTCATAATTCTGCCCCCCTTTGTACCCCATCCTCTTCTGAACCCGCCTCTTACACACACACACACATACACACACACACACACACACCATATTCCATATGTACACCTGCTCCCTTATTTCCAGTTTAGCCTCCCCCACAGTGAAATCCTTCCCCCATTCAATTGAAATTCATCTTTTGCAGCCTGTGTGTGTATGTGTGTTTGTGTATGTGTGTTTGCGTGTGTGTGTGCGTGTGTGTGTGTGTGTGTGTCTGTGTGTGGGTTAAAGACAGAAAGAGAGTTACAGAAAGAGAAGGAAACATATTTGATAAAAACAACCATATGAAGAAAGACTTGTTGTTTCAGCCATGTTTCTTACACAAATGAGGCATTTATAGTAACACCTTAAAAACATTGGTGTATCTAACATTACGACGTTCGGCAAGTAAATCTAGCACCTCTTGGTAGAAAAGAATGAAAAGCATAATTTTTTTCTGGAGCTGATGACAGAAGCAGCTAAGGAGTGAGTCATCTCACTTCATTCTCTGATGAGAGTTGTTCATGGACAGCATTAATCAGGCTCTCATAAAAAAAATGGAAACAGGAGTTGTTGCCATAAAAAGATGTGGGCAAAACTCAAAATAAGTATTGTGCTGTTTTGAGAGCAAGGCACATATGAGTAAACCCAACAATTAACTTGAGTCTTTAGTTGTTATTTGAAAACCACCAGGCTTATCAGGAAGGAAAGACAACAGAATGTCTCCCTGTAAAATTACAAAAATCTTCTGTCAAAATTCAGTTAACTTCCAGCTGTTCCATTAAAACAAACTCAAGAGGACTGGGTTTATAATGGGGCATCTCTCAGGTCTTAATGTGTGTAGGTACTTTAATAATACACATACAACATTGAGAGGAATTAAAAGCTGTACAGCAGGCTTCACTTCTCCACTTACTGTCCTGTAATTTCCAGTGTTAGTGCGTTACGTCAGCTTTCATGGGGTGAAGCGTTTCCCTGGCTGCTGATGCATGCTGTCCTCTGCGGTAAGTGGGAGAGCTGCGTGGGCTTGGAGCAGCTTCACCCACGGGCTCAGAGCTGCTACTCCACACTCACACATACTCAGTTTGCATTTCAAAGAGGATCATGATATTCTGTTGCTTATCCTGACAATATCTGCTGAGTTCCCATAGCAAACTAATCCGAAACAATGTGAAGGAAAATCCATCTCCAACATATAACTGCTGTATTTTCTCTAAAAATCAGCTGATTTAACACATGTAGATCAGTGTAGTCATCCTGTGAAAAGAGTAGGATAATATCTTCTTTTGTCTTTGGAGGTAATGCGATTTCAGTTTGAAGGGCACAGAAATTTTAACAGAAAACCTGCAGTAAAAACTGGAGGGTCTAATGAGAGGTACTATCAAGTTGCATTATGGGAATTAAACCAAGTGTTTTTGGAGCTTGAGCCATACCAGGGGCTTAAAGTTAATCATACAACTTTATGGAAGTGTATTACAAAATGACTCGAGTACCTATTTAAAGTCAAAGTAAAAGTCAAAGTAAGTAAAGTAAAATTACCACATAACTTCATAACAAAGTGCTAAGTTTGGATCCAAAAATCTTGATAAATCGAACAAAGTATTCTTCTAAATCAGCTTCTCATGAAATAATTAACACCACCTGATTTCAAGTAATTATGTTTACAAGAAAAAGATATATTGCTGTGATTTGAACAGGATTCAGAGAGAATATATGAATCCAAATAAAATGAGTAAGAACTAAATCAAGCAGAAGAAACAGGTGAGAAAGAAAAGAGTCCTGTAGGACAGAGTGAGGACTCCTGACAGAACACTGACGCTAACAGCAACAGATGGGCCTTCCTCTATCTGCTGTCTGGTCTGTATATTACAGCAGACATCTGCTGCTGAGCATCACTGCCGACACTCTGATGGACACTGTGTCTGTCACACTCAGGCCACTGTAGCTATTGTGTCAATATTTATTCCATGTGTGAGAAATCTGCTCGTATGACCAAAAACAACTGCTCAACATGTTCCAGGTAACAGCTCTCAGTTTTTACAAGAATAAGTGGAGACATTTTTCAGATGCAAGCTATATATTCTGGACCACAGAGGTACATAGTCATCCATATTACATACAAAACCCAAAATATGGTTGATTTATGAGTGTGCTGCTGATACACACTATTCTCCCAGAACTGCAACAATAGAAAGACATCACTTTGGGCTCGCAGAAATTGTGATGTGCATTTTTTTTTGGACACTCGAATAATTGTGAAAAAAAATCGGCTCTAGTTTAGGACAACAGCCTACAGTCTGAAGTATATTCTTTTACCAAACACGTATAAACTGTAAAAGATTATTAACCCAACCTCACCATCAACACTGTCTGTTTCATTACAAGCGTCATAGCTGCAACACAGAGGTGGTCGATCACCCACTCATACAAGCGGCCTGCTCTGGCTAACAGAGTAGAGGTTCGAGAGATATGCACTCACACACGTGCACACAGCTGGAGATGACATATTTTCCAGAAGGTGCCCAGCTAGAGGCAGAGATTAACGTTGTCCCATCTACCTAAAAAGTGCCCTCCTGTCCTCCTCTGCTGCTTTAAAAGCATCTATTTGACTGGAGGAAGAGAACAACTGAACCTTTTTAATGTAACTTTTGTTTTATCAACCCCGTGAGTGTCTTTTTGTACTGAGAGCTTCAGAAAGCTCAGAGTGCTCCAGGATTTGGGAGGTACAGGACAAAACACTCTGTTGGGATTCTTTGATTTCACTGCCCCTTCCTACCTGATATGAACTTAAAGTAAGTAATGAAAGATATAAAGACACTATGAGTTGGTTAACTCATACCAACAAAGTTAAATTTAAATAGAAATTAGATGTTCACTGTTGGGGTCACTGTTAAAACCTTAAGTCTTCTGAACACCAAATTAGAGACATTGCTTTGAGATCTTGCTGAAATAATCAGTAAGATATTTGCTGACAAATCAAGGAGGGAGATTTAAGTTTAAATCCTTCTAGTATTTATGAAGGCCAGTCAGAGGGGACGTTGCTTAGGAGGATATGCCCAGGGGGAATGCAGTTTTCAGCAGTAATAAAGCAGCAGATACACATTTAACTGTGCATATAAACAGAATAGTCCTCAAATACATTGTGAAACAAAACGGGGGAGAGTCGGCCTTCAGCTCTCTGTGGGTGGACTGACAAGTCACCACTATATCTCTATGGACTCAACAAATGCAACAACCTCTAAAATACCTTGAATTCTGTTGTCTGTGAAAATGTACTTACTTTGAGTGTATTCAATTAAATCATTTAACACACAGACAGCTTTTCAGATGGCTACTACAGCCCTAAAATCAATTTTAAATCAGAGAAACACAACATGACTTTCAGCCTTCTGTATCATCTTCAGTTCAGTCCAACTCTATATGCAGTATTGGTGTGAATTCTTCATGAGCAGTGCTGCCAAAGTATCTAAATACAGCTGGAATTGATTGAAAGAGAATAAAAATATAACAGCAGATCTCTGTCTCAGTTTAACGTTTGTTCTCAGTGAGAGTGCTGGTATCATCACTGCTCCATTGATGTTCTCACCACACATGCCTCCACACC